>ML798459.1:68331-78633 GCA_009831015.1 Picea engelmannii | reverse complement strand
ACGGGTTTTGCTGTAGGTTGTATCCCTTCATTTGCTGGATAATAATAAAGGAAGGACCTGGCAATTTCTCTGGTGGACGTAGCCCACACTGGGTAAACCACGTAAATCTGTGTCTCTCTTGTATTGTGTGTCTTCTGTGTTTTGTTTTTGCATTTGTTTTATTTTATTGCTCCGCGGTCCTGTTTTTCTAACACCATATTTACTTCTTATCAACCATGACAAAATAATAATGAGTCATATTTACATCAAACACTATTGGGTCCATTACCCAAACCTTTGTGCTATGGGTCTTTCTTCAAGGGTTGACATCAATGACAACCAAACTTAATCAACACAAAGACACCTAACTAACCTACTAAAGTAAGTAAACAAGCAAGCAAAGACAACTATCTAACCTACTAAAGCAATAGGCAAGTAAGCAAAGACAACTAACTAACCTACTAAAGCAAATAGACAAGTAACCAAAGACAACTAACTAACCTACTAAAGCAAATAGACAACTAACTACTACAAGCAATCAAATTAAAAATTCTCATTGAACAACTATCTAGCCTAAGAGGCAAGTGGATTAAATTCTTAATTCAAAACTATTTCTAATTCATGAAAGAAAATCTATTTTATTGAAAGCAAGAAAGACTAGCAACTAACCTTTAATATATGATAAGCAAATTGTTCTCTAAGCTATCAAAGAAAAAGACTATCTATCCTATAAAAAAAATAAAACTATTTCCTAAGCTACGAAAGAAAGAAACTATATCTTCTGAGCTATGAAAGCAGGAAAACTATCTTTTCTAATCTATGAAAACAAGAAAACTATTTCTTAATCTATGAAAACTCAAACATAATGTTGGTGGTTGTGTGAATGTCTCCAGTGTCGTATGATATCTCGATGGCACTTGACAACAAAGGACAATTCAAGCGGTATAAGCTCAATACTAATCTCAATAGCAAAGTGAAAGGTATGGATTAAACAATCCAATGAGAATTTAGCCATGACATAAACAATCATCAATTACCATGCATATTCATTTATTAACCATCAATAATATAACGAGATCATCATTGTACTTCTATACTACGTAAGCAAAACTAGATTCAACCATTAACTAAGAAATATAATTGCAATTTAATTCTAGGAAAGGAAATTACATAAATTGAAACTATGCTACATCTATTCTAACAATTCAAAGTTCAAACTACAATAAGAAAGTGCTTAAAAACATAAAATTAAAACATGACATTAAAAAGTAAACTAACAACTACATTAATCAACAACTAGCTAAGCCAATTCTACATAAAAATGAAATAAGCAAGCTATGATTAAAAACTGAAATTGATCCTATCCATCCATCAAATCCTTGTCAAAGAAAGCTCAAATAAAAACTTTGTTCTATTCTAATTAAAACTTTGTTTTAAACTTGATTCTAAAATCATAAATAAAAATATAATCTAATATCTAACTACATATGGGGTTAGTCTAGGTATCTGCAGATCCATTCCTAACTACAAGATTAATGCATGCTAACACAATTCATCATACTAACCTGCAAAAGAGAGTCAAAGCAATTAAATTATAACAACAAACTAATTAACATAATAAAAATGAATGTACAGGAAAATAAAGAGAACAACTAAACTATGAAATGCATAAACAAACACAAAGACAGTTACCAGATTGTTGGTGGGCCCCCCAGCAAGTCGTGGTCACTTTCTAAAAGCACACCACGCGCTCAGCAAGATGAATTCACCATAAAAACTCAAAAACACAGTTCTTGTATAATCTAGCAATGTAAAATGGCAAAATAGAGTAAAAATGTATTTCTACCTATCACACTGATGTTTATGCTACTTAACAACTATATGACCACCTCGGTGGTATTTATAATGTTTACACACCAAGTGTTCGACCACAGGAGGGTCGAACCACTTCTAAATTCGACAATTTGCATTAAATGATGCCCTAACTGATAAAACAGAGCGAGCCAATAATTGCTCAGCTGAACAACCAAAACTGAGTTGTCGGGAGCTCAGTAGCTGGAGGGGGCAAGCATAAACAAAACCCATGTTCCCGATTCGCCCATCACTGGTCGCCAATACCATAACTGCTAAGTCACCCTTCATTTTTGTGCAATATGCAGTGTTGGACAGAGTGCTGAATCGGGTACCAGAACGAGTGCTGGAAGGAGTGTCAGAAGTAGGAATGTGGTGCGCTTTTGTCCTGTAACACCAGAAAAATGTGAATTAGCTCTTGGTAATCATAAAACGTGATGAATTATACCCAATAATGACATTAAACATGAATCACACATACCTGGTGGAGATCATACTGTTTTAACATAAAATTCTTCAAAAAAATCCTTCAAAATATGAAAAACACATATGTACATGCGACAAAAGTGTATAATAACCGTCATAAAAGTGATCATATCTCGAGCCCAACATGGATTGACCAACCCCCATCTTCGTCCATATTCCCCCAACCACTGGTATCACATTATATTTTTATTAAATTCAGAAATTACATTGCTTGGTTATAGCCACATTCATATTTACATTATGCATTAATTAAACTAGGGAATATAGTGGGGATGTTACATTCCCCCTCATCTAAATTTGTGCATTTTCCTCGATGCATCGCACCATGCCGAAATACATGTACAAATTTACATCATAATATTTAGAAAATAAAACAAAATTCTATAATTTTTACCCTCCAATGGTAGTCCCAACCATATTCTCTCGTTCTTCTCATCCTGCTGACCCAAGGAATGTGCCCCCTTCATTTCCCTCAGTCCATTGGGATACACCCTTATTTTATGAGGGCTATTAGTGCAGGTGACCCATAATTTATGAGATGTGGTTATGGAATCTAGCTGCCCAAAAATGGAGTCATGCATTTTAGCTTCTATTTTCTTCAAAAATTAACAAAAATTTGTGGGTATTCATCTTGCATAGTTTCTTCATTCTACCACCTTGCATCTTCAGGACCGTAGCAGGCCCATTGAACATTTACCATCCATATGGATTTTTTGTGAATCACTTTGAATTTCTGGTCCAAGATCGGTACTGGTTCCACCCGAAAATCCCCTTCATTTTCCACCTGGATCACAATCCAATCAATTATGTGGTTAGGATCAGGCACATATTTCTTTAATAATGATACATGAAATACACTATGCACTCTCATGGATGCATGCAATGCTAGCATGTATGCAACTAACCCTATCTTCTCTAATATTTCAAAAGGCCCACAATACCTTGCTGCCAACTTTGGGCAGCAACCCAAAGTTTATCGAACTTCTTTTTGCTTTCACTTTTAGGGAAACATGTTCTTCCACTTTAAAATCTATAAAAACTTTGTTCTTGACTGCATAGTTTTTTTTGTCTATCTTGGGCAACCTTCAAATTTTTCCTGGTCTTTGTCATATGTTCCTTCATTTCCTTTAACAAATATGGCCCAATGATAGCTTGGTCTATTGGGTTATCCCATCTCATTGGTGTGTTACATTTCCTACCATCCAAAGCTTCAAACAGACTCATCTTTAATGAGGCTTGATACCCATTATTGTAATCAAACTCCACTAAGTGGATGTAGTCTTCACATTTTGATGGTTGGTCCATCACATACATCCTGATCATGTCTTCAATTATCCTATTGGTCCTCTTTGTTTTCCCATCTGACTCTGGGTGATATGTTGTACTAAGATTCATATTTGTCCCAAAGCCTTTGAAAAAACCTTTCCATAATTTGGATGTAAACTTGTAATCTTTGTCCAAAACTATTGCCTTAAGAACTCCATGTAGCCTAGCAACTTCCTTCATGTAAATCTATGCAATGTTTCATGCCTTGTGTGTTTTCTTCACGAGAATAAAATGTGATTCCTTAGTCAATTTTTCCACCACCACCATGATGAAATCATGTTGTTTCATTGTTCTGGGAAGCTTTGTAATAAAATCTAATGTGATCACTTCCCACTTCCATTAGGGAATGGGAAATGGTTGTAGAATTTGATATTCCAAATGGAACTACTATGAATTCATAATTCCTATACCTTGTTCTAAATGTTGTCTTGTTGATATCTTCTTCATTTATCCTCACTTCATGATAACCCGACCTCAAATCAATATCGGAAAAGATTCTTGCACCTTTCAACTAATCAAATAGATCATCAATCCTTGGAAGATGATAATTGTTCTTTATAGTGACCTTATTTAGTTGTCTAAAATAAATACATAGCCTTAAGGTCCCATACTTCTTCTTCATAAAAATAACTAGGGCTCCCCAAGGTGACACACTTGGGCGTATATACCCTTTCTTCAAAAACATTTCAAGCTACATTTGCAACTCTTTCAATTCTGGTGTGCCCATTCTATAGGATTTCTTGGACATTGGGGAAGCTCTTAGCACCAACTCAATAGAGAAATAAATGTCTCTCTTCGATGGAAATCCCGGGATTTGCTAAAAAAAATCTTCAAAATATTTTAAGACTAGATGGTCTTCAAGACTTTCCTCTTTATCTCTAGCTTCCTCTTCCACGCGGGTTGCAAAAATTTAACATCCCTTCCTGAAACTCTTTTTTAGCTGCATGGATGAAATTTATCTAATAACTACAACTCTTGGAATGCCTTGAATCTTTCATTGTTTCCCTTTCTCATCAAGACAAGATATGGTATTATTGTAACAGTCTAGGACAACATGGTGTTTCTCCAACCAATCCATGCCAATTAGACAGTCATATGAACCCAAAGGTATAATGTTCACATCTACATTCATGTTGAGTCCATTAATGTCTATTGAGCAATCTTTAACCAACTCATCGATCTTTCTCTTAGCCCCCATGGATAACTGAGCTAACCAATATTTCTTATGCATATTTATTTGCAAGTGAAATCTTTCAATAATTTTAGAGTTTATGTAACTATGGCTAGTTCCATAATCAATTAAAATTACTATAGGTTGATTATTGATCTTACCTTCCACTTCAATCATGGGGGATTGATACTCTGCTTGCTTGTTGTCCAAGGATGCATAAATCATTGGCATGCTTCCTCCCATATTTTCAATTTTTTCATCCTATTGAATATTTTTGAAAGCCATTCTTTCTCCTTTGTGAGGGAAGTACCTATACAAGTGATTCCCGTCACATACCCAACATTGTACAAGTTGTTTCTTTGTCCTTTTCCCAAAATAATACATTGTTTGGTGCTCATTTTGGGTTGACTTTACTTGTTTATTTTCTTGGGAGTTGTACCTAAAAAAGGGTTGCTTAATTCCATTTTGCCTTTGATCCCTCTTTCCTTTCATATTGTCATTCCAAGTCTTTTGGAAGACTGGCCTCCCTTTGCTTTGATCATAGATATGCTCTTTTCTCCTTATGGTCTCCTCCAAAGTCCTTGGGTTGTCATATTGTATCTTTTCACTGTATAAAGAGGGTAACCCACTTAGAAACCTTTTTATTTTGACCTTCTCATACTTTATGAAGTCCACATACTTCAAAAACTCAAATAATCTCTTCTCATACTCATCGATTGTCATGATTCCCAACTTGAGTTCAAAGAATTATTTCATCTTCCTTTCATAGTAATGCTCATAAAAATATTTTTCTTGGAAATATCCCTTGAACCACCTCCAAGAGACCCTCTTCTCATCTAGATGCTAGGCTTTCTTAGGTTGATCCCACCACGTGGTTACCTTTCCTTGCAAGTGGTAGGTTGTTATTCGTGTTTCTACCCCTGACGAGTAGTCATGAAGCTAGAAATATTTCTTCATCTACAACAACCAGGCCTCAAACTCTTCTCCCTTCCTATGATCACCATTGAAATTAGGGGGATTGATCTTCCCAAGTTCACCTTGAAAGATGTATCCCTCAGGCCTTCTCCACTATCTCTTGACAGGACACACACTTGGGCTACTCCCTAGCCTTGAACTAGAATGAGCCCTCCCTGTGGATTTATTTGGGGAATGATGGCGCCTACTCCTACTTCTTTACTGCCTGTCATTACCATGCTCATACCTTCTTCTATGGGATTTGGATGTTGTCACTTGTCTAACACTGACTTCTTGATTCATTCCAACACCCTTATTGGCTTGCTTCTGCAACATGTTCAATCTATGTAGTATTTCTTCTTGAGATTTGATAATCTTCTCATTATCATCCCTATAACTCTGCATATCTCTCTACAAGCTCCTCATAGTTATAGGGTCTTTCCTATCTCTTCATCCATTGGACTCAGTCTCAACATTCCCCATGATGACATGGATACCTATGAATTCCTCCTCATGACTGTAGGACCCTTGGACATATTCCATTGCTATGGTTCTCATATAGGAAACAAACTTCTTTTATGAACCTCTAATTCTGCAGAAAATGTGCATGCAAATAGATTTTTGTTAGACAAAAATATATACACACACAATTCTGGAAAAGAATGCACAAAGCTTTATGCCCTTTAATGCCATCAATCATCTTCTTTTGAGTTGACTGTGAAATTTACTACTCAAATTGATTTTTTGGCTTAATAGATGAATTCTTCTCCTCAATACCTTTCCATCAACTATTCATTTTCCCAATTATGAGTTCCAAGTAGAAAGTTATGGTCTTCAAAAGTTTTGACCATTTTCCCTTTTTCAACCCTGAATGCTAGAGGTGTCCTCTTTCTCTCCCAACACATTTTTAGATACCCATAATTACGTTTTGGATCCATCGCTAACTTCTACAATCCATGATATTTCCATAGACTTCTCTTGGGCCCCAAATTGACTTCTGAGCAAGGAGGTATGCCCTCTAAAAGAAATCAGGTACTAAATTTTACCCTTGACTATTTAGGCTATAACTTCTTCATACAAGCTTTGTTTCGGCTCAAAATAACTCGTTGGAAATATCTCCTTGAGATATTTCATTTTAGAAGCATAAATTGTGTGTACTACAAGTACATACAATTTGGTGAACATTTGATTTTCTAAAAACGTTGTTTAAGCCCTAAAAAATTCCCTACAAGATGAAGACCTTCAAAAACTAGAATTTTCATGAAAAATTTCACTAATTTACATTTGTAATAGTCTTTAGACCCAAACCATCGATCTCAAGTTCGAGAATAATCCCAATCGTAGATCCACTTATCCTTTCCAAGCTGTGACTAGACCTTCACAATCCTGTTAGAAACTCTTTCTTGGACTCTTCCCATTGGAAATTCCAAGTTGTTGGGTACGTGGACTCCTCGAAATCCACATTCCAAAACACTATCACACTCGTCTCATTGAAAAAACCCCATCTGAAACAGGGATCGCCATGCTTATTGACCCTTCCAAACTTCAAAATCTGATATCTTATTGGGCTCATTCTGTCGGACTCAATCATCAGAAAAATTCTCTCGGAACGATACCTTCTGATAACATTCTTTCGAAGACTATCGGGAACCATTCCTTTTGAATCCATCGAAACACTCCCTCTCTGGAAAATTGCACCCGACTACCTCGTGGCATTCTTTGATTTGTTTTCCCTTATTGACATGTCCTCTGACATGGTGTGTTGATGTGCCAACTGACTTGGCATTCTCTTCCGCCCTCAACCCTTCCTAGACAACATGTTCACCCAATAGATTGGACAGTTAACAAACGTGTCGATCCATGACCATGATCATCTCGAGTTCCCAAGTTATGCACCGATTACCTTAGTCGAACTGAATTCATCGGAAAGTGAAGTTACCCTCGAGCTTCCTGAATGGACCTTTCCAAAGCCACCTTTCCAAGAAATCTAATGACTGAGGTTACTCACGTCCGATGGTCTAGATATTCTCATAAAATCTCAACTACTCAAACTTTAACTCGGTCAGACTGACTTCATTGGAAACTCTTCACTACTACTAGAATTCTAAAAACACTCCCCACAGATCCAACAACTGGGAAAGAATCTGACTGATCTAAAAAATCTCATTTCTTCAGTCTTCTACCATCAGACTCCTCTCGTCAAACCCGAATTCATTCCCAAATACAAGGTTTTTCCGAAACCTTCTTCCCAAAGGTCTATTAGGAACGACCTATTCAAACCCTCTACAAATTAATCTCGACCATTGATTCTCCAATTTGAATTAATCTGGGTTGTTGGTTACCAAACTTCATGGCCACCATGAAACACATGGGAATTCGACCCTCAAATCCAAAATCGACTCTACAACCTGCAACGCAACGCCATAAATTTCCTTCTTCGACTGCTCTAAAGCACTTAAACTTGAAATCTACTCATAATTTGGGGATTTCACCTCGGTTTACCATTTTTCCCCAAATTTGTCACAAGATGAAATATGAAACCACAAATTTGCTCAATTCACATTAGCTCTTGGCCCATACAAGCTTAGTGTTGAAAAACCTCACTCTGACACCAATATGTAATGTTCCCCAGCTTAACTACGGAGCATTACTACACATAATACACATAAAATATTTTCTTGCTAATTCATTTCCTGTGACTTACCAACCACAATTTATACACATAATTAACTAGATTATGATACTCTTAATCGAATGTGTATATAACATTTTAAATGATCATGAATGTAGATAATAAAACATTTATAACATTACATAAAACCATTCTCATTCATAGAGTAAATGCACAGCTATGAGACTCATAAAATAACTCAGCGAAATAGATAAACACTTATCTTTAAAGAAAGTTTGTGCAACCATCTAATTGTGAAGGATGTTCCACCCAACCATAGACCTGTTGTTCTAAATATCAACAAAAAATCACCCCCATATAGGGATAAGAATCCACAAGAGAAGGGTGCCTCTAACAGTCCACTCACAACTCAATATCCCACAACCCATTGGTATTCTCCTACGACTATCTTGAATTTTCTCTAGCTCTCTTCCACTTGACATGCCCAACCTAAGGAATGTTACCCTTCACTGCTCTCAGTCCATCGGGAATCCCATTCGTTTATCAAGGTCTCTATCGCACAGGTAACCATGAATATCTCTTCTAGGAATTCAATGGAATTCACTGGCATCAAAACCACCAACAAAAAAAAAACAACCACTTGTTGTTACAATGAAACTCACTCAGGAGTTCACTCTTCAGGCTCAACAACCTGGATCTTCAATATTCAACTCCAAAATGCTCCAAAAACACTTCAACATTCTTTGGAATTCACCTAGCCTTGTTTCATCAATTCTCCAACTCTTCTCCTCTATTCTCCGCTTGTTTTTCATGAAAAACTGAATGTGCAAAACTACATGTTACTATCCATACGAATTTCCTGTTAAGAACCAAATATCAATATAGCATAGAAAAACCTCAGAATAAGTACTCAACGCCTTGAAAAAGAGATAAATTCAGATAATAAGCCTCTTCGAGGGGGAAACCTCCTTATGCCCACATAAATGTACAATTATAAGATGATTCCAAATGAAAATGTCTCCTTGGTATATATAGGAGACTAGGAGGTATAATTACAACTAATGGACTAAAGTCGACACAAATAAAATAACATTGCTAATGTAATATGCCCCAATTAAGGGGTAATGATCCATTATTTAGGGCTTAACATGCCCCTCCCATTGAGACAAGTGTTGTCTGCAACGCTTGAGTAACTCTGGATGCTTCTGTATAAAAGACTCATCTTCCCAAGTGGAATCTTCAGCTGGTAGTTTCTTCCATTTAATGAGATACTCTGAAATGGATCTATTCCTCAGCTGGCGAATTCTTGTGTCAATGATGGCTTCAGGCTCTAATATGATTTTTCCTTCCTCGTCAATTCCTGGCAATATAGTTTGAACTGGGATCTTGTCACCTATAACCTTCTTTAAGCATGAAACATGGAAAATTGGGTGTACTCATGAAGATGCAGGGAACTCCAATTTGTATGCCATAGTACCAATCTTTTGCAGCACCTTATAAGGGACATAGTACTTTGGTGATAATTTATTATCCTTCTTGGAATGCTTGAGGGACATCTATTTGTATGGTTGTAGTCTTAAAAACACCCAATCTCCTACTTCAAAACTTCTTTCACTACGATGTTGATCTGCTTGTCGTTTCATGCGATTTTGTGCCATGGTTAGGTTGTCCTTTAATATTTGGAGAACTTGTTGTTGATGCTCGATGTGATATTCCACTGCTTGAACCTTAGATTTTTCTTTTAGAGAAGAAGTGATGGTAGGAGGGTGGTATCCATAGAGTGCCATAAATGGTGTCATTTTTGTTGTAGTATGAAAGGAAGTGTTATACCACCATTCTGCCAAGGGTAACCATTTGAACCATTGTGTTTGTTTATCAGAGACAAAGCAACGAAGGTAGCCTT
>ML798459.1:40523-64371 GCA_009831015.1 Picea engelmannii | reverse complement strand
ATGAAAATGTCTCCTTGGTATATATAGGAGACTAGGAGGTATAATTACAACTAATGGACTAAAGCCGACATAAATAAAATAACATTACTAATGTAATATGCCCCAATTAAGGGGTAATGAGCCATTATTTAGGGCTTAACATTTCCTCTCTTCTCTCAAGAGAGTTGACTGCCCACTCTATCCAATGTTGATTATACCTCAACCCCATGCTTCCAATAAATATGGGATGTGACTTCTACACCCACCCTCTTACATGAGTTTAATGATTGAGCTCTCAGACACTCAAACGAAAAAACAGAAGGTTCTTCCTAAATGATAACAAAAATTCAGAAACATGGGTTTGAATTAATACCCATAATTAATTTCCCCCTTTGGGCCCCTCTTAGACACTCCCCAGGCATTCCCCCTTTTCTTGTGGATTAATCATCCCCCATCTCTGTCCATATTTCCCCAACAAATAATATCACATTATATTTATTAAATTCAGAAATTACATTTCGCATATTAAATTGCTTGGCTATAGCCACATTCATATTTACATTATGCATTAATTAAACTACAAATTATAGTGGGGATGTTACAAATAAGGAGCCTCCACTTATGTTATCTCTGTGTCATGTTGGAGAGCCATCAATTCTCTAGAGCTCATTCAAAAAAACACCATGTTAAAATCATTCGATGGTCACACTTTCAAGCCTCTTGGAATCATTGTCGCCTCTCCCATGGAGTTAGGTGGAAAGATTTTCTCGATTGAAGTCGAGGTAGTTGATGCATGATCTGTATTTTATGAGAAGAACGAAATGAATACAGATTATTAATAGGTGCTTAACACAAAATAACAGAGATACAATAAAACTGGTTTTCTATTCAATAACGAAATAAGCTGAAACTGTAAAATGCAGCGGAAACAAGCTTGCTGGAATGGTGGCGGCTTATCTCTGAGAAGAGATGTGACGGCAACGCGCGTTCGCAAGAAGAAGGTTACAATGAGGCTCTGAAGGAATTTTTAATATAAGAAAGAATGTCAAAAACCCTAGACATCCAAAAACCTAACCCTAGGAGATGAAGCGCCAAAAGTCATGTGGGCCTCGTTTGGGTAAGTTAGTACATGAACTTCCCGGGGTCGTAACTTTTGCATATGATCTCCGTTTTAGGCGTGTGATAGCCTGTTGGAAAGGTATCGTCGAGGAGATTCATTTTGGGGGCTCAATCATGCCTTCGATGATTATTGAGGAGCTCGATCCCAAAAAAACCTTCATTTAGGCCCTCAAAATGGCCACAAAAGTTAAAACTGCTAAAAATAGTAAATTGCCAAAATTGTCAGAAAACTGTTTTGAGCCAGTTGGAAAAGGTGGGTGGCCACCGATATCCATCTGGATCAATCCTCCCTCCTTAGGAGGCAATGGTATCCATTGCGTTGAGGTCCCCCATCAAATGAGGAAATTTTTGTTGAATTTGGCCCCAGGTGAGCCACTTGCCTTGGTGCAGGAGTTGCCCTACTTTGATGACTCGATAAAGTTGGATCCTTTTTGTCGAGTGCCCTTGATTTGTCTGTCCACAATCTAATCATTGGATACCTGTTGTATGCAATCAGGGTTGATCTATGTTGGTGTCAGCTGTTCTGCTACTTCTGAGGTGTCCAATAATGGTGGGAAATAAGGGCGAAAGAGATCCACGTTGAACACTGGGTGCAGGCCAAGGAAAGGAGGAATGTTGAGCTCAAAAGCATTATCCCCCATGGCCTTGGTGATAGTGTACGACCCATAACGAAGTGGGTGAAGCTTCCGATGGGGTCCTGCAAGGCGTTCTTTCTGCAAGTGCAACCAAACTTTGTCACCCACCTGAAACTTATACGGCACCCAATGTTGATCATGGCGTTGTTTGTACTTGTCATTGGACTTCTGTAGGATATCCTGAACTTGTTGGCGGATGTGCTGGATCTACTCAATGAACCGTGTGGCTTTGTCAGCTTCAGTTGGAGCAGGAGATGAGTTGGTCGAGGTGATTGCAAGGGGAAGTGCAACATCTATGGGACCCAATGGTTGGAATCCCAACCCCACTTGAAAGGGGCCGTGGTCGGTTGAGCTATGCAGGGCTAGGTTGTAGCTATGTTGGACATAGAGAAGGCTCTCATCCCATGTCTGAGGGTGATTGGAATTATACATGTGAAGGATATGCACAATCATTCGATTTACAACCTCGGTTTGGCCATCTATCTGGGGGTGGAAGGCCGTGGATTTGATGAGCTTGGTGTCCAGCAATGACCAGAGGCTCGACTAGAATGTGTTGAGAAATCAACTATCCCGATCTGAGACAATGGTTTGTGGGATTCTAAAATGTACCCAGACTCGTTCAAAGAAGAGCTTGGCAGTGACCTCTGTTGTGATGCTCTTCTTGTAGGCAACCAGAATCACCATCTTAGAAAAGCGATCAACAACCACAAAAACACAGTCATTTCCCCGCTTAGTGGATGGGAGGCCCGACATGTAGTCCATTGATATGGATTCCCATGGCCTGTCAAGAGTAGGAAGAGGGGTGTATAGGCCTTGTTTCTTAGTGGTCGGTTTGGCAATAGCGCAGGCAATGCAGGACCTGATATTCTTGTTGACCTCTTGTCGAAGTTTCAGCCAGTAGAAATGTTTTTGTAGCATCGCCACTATCTTTTCGACGCCGAAGTGTCCTGCCACCCGATGACACAACAACCCATCCTGAAGATGGAAATTATCAACAACTGCGTTTGCACCCAACATTTGGTAGGTGGTGGTGAAGTCAGGGTATGTCTCATAGAGTTGGGGCCATCCAGATGTCTCATGGACGCAATATTCTAGCACCGTGGTGAGTGTCGTGACTGGTGGTCTGCTGAGGCAATCAACGACGCGATTGGTGCTTCATGTTTTATACTTGATGTTGAGGTGGAATTGTTGCAAGTATGTGGACCACTTTTGATGGCGGTCTTTCTACAATTTTCCCTGTGTCTGCATGAACCGCAGTGGCTTATGATCAGTGTGGATGACTGTCTCCTTCCCAAGAATGTAATGTCTCCACTGGCGGCATGCTTTCACAATGGAGTACATTTCTTTGTCGTAAGTAGGGTACTTATGGACAGTATCTGACAGTGTCTCACTATGATAGGCCATGGAGTGGCCGTGCTGAGTGAGAACGACGCCCACAGCATAGTCTAAAGCATATATCTCGATCTCAAAGGGATGTTGCAGGTTTGGTAGTGAAAGTAATGAGGCTGAGCACAAGCACTGCTTCAAATCATCGAATGCTTGTTGTTGGGACCGGCCCCACACAAATTTCACCTTACCACCACCCCTGTTTATTTGGTTGAGGGCCCATGCAATATGGGAGAAACCCAACACGAACCTGCGGTAGAAATTGGCAAGGCCCAAGAAGCTCCGAAGCTCAGTGAGTGTAGTTGGGGCTGGCCAATCACGAATGACTTGGATCTTGGCTAGATTCACATGTACGCCATGCTGATCAATGATTTAGCCCAGGTAATGGACCCTGTCCATGCCGAAGGAGCATTTTTCCAATTTGGTGTATAACTTATGCTGCCACATGGTGTGTAGAACCTGCTGAATATGCTGCAAGTGTTCGGCCCATGTCTTGCTATAAATTAGAATGTCATCCAGATACACCACTACAAAAATATTGGTGAATTGTCACAGGATATCATCCATCATCCTCATGAAAGTGGCTGGAGAATTTGTCAAACCAAAGGGCATGACCAACCATTCAAAAAGGCCTTCCTTTGACTTGAAGGTGGTATTCCATACATCTGTCTGTTCTATTGGGACCTGGTGGTAGCCAGACTTCAGATCAATCTTACTGAAGTATTTGGCCCCTGTGAGTTGATCAAGGAGGTCATCAATTCGAGGAATCGGGTACCGATTTCTGACTGTGATTTTATTCAGAGCCCGACAATCAATATAGAGTCACCAGGTTCCATCTTTGTTCTGTACCAGAACGATTGGGCTCCCGCAAGGTGATGAGTTGGGGCAGATGTGCCCCTTGTGGAGAAGTTCTTGGATCTGTTGCTTAATCTCCTCATTCTCTAACAAAGAGTGACGATAGACTGGCCCATTGGGTAGCGGTGCACCGGGGGTCAGATCGATGGGGTGCTTACCTGGCAGTGCAGAGGTACCCTTGTAGGTGAGGAGAAGATATCCGAGTATTCTTCCACGACCTTCTCTACTTGCTTTTGCTGTGTGGAGAGGTCGTCCGCAGAGACCCTGGATGTGGCTATGATATTTTTCTTATTCTGAGAGTGAATCATGAAGAAGACAAACTTCCCCGTATGAGAGATGACCTTCCTGCATTGCTTATCAGAGATCAAGGAAATAACACTAGGTGGGACTGCCTCGGGTATCCTGTACAATTTCCTGTTCAAAGTAATAATAACACTACGAGGCCTAGACTCATATACAACATGATGTTTCCATAAATAAGGTTGGCCCAAAAGAACATCACAAACTTCGAGAGGAGCAACATCACACAATACCTCGTCTTTGAAGGGCTTGATGTCGTACGACAGTCGACACTATTGGTTGACGCAGAGATCGCTTCCTTGGCGGAGCCATCCAATGGTGTAGGGTTGTGGGTGCGGCGTTGTTGGCAGGGCCAACCGCTTGATGACCTCTGCTGAGATGAGGTTATTCTGGCTACCGTTATCAACAATGAAGTGCAACGAGGTGCCTTTTACCCACATCGATGAATGGAAGAGGCGCTCTCCTTCTTCTGGATCGTCTGGTTCACCAAGTTGGAGCTTGGTAGTAGCAACGGTGGCACTAGGTTCCGAGTTAATGATCCGTCTTCCCCTTTCTGGTTCTAGCTCAGAGTCAGAATTCACATCTGATTCAGAGGCTTTCACTTCGACCACCAACGACTGCTTTGAGCGACAGTCGCAGTTTTATGCCAAGGGCTCTTATGGAAGTCGCACCACTTCCTGGTATCTTTCTTTGTCTTTCCGGTGTCCTTCTTTGTTTGCGGCTTAGACTAGTTGTCCTAATACTGCCCATCTTTTCTTTGTCCTTTGTTCAGTGGGTTGGGGCCGCCCTTTCCTGGCTTTTGTTGTGAGGGGTTCCCAGGCCCAAATTGCCACATCTTTTGTTTGAGCTTCTGCTCGATTTTGACGGCATATCGGTAGGCCGCACCCAAGGATGAGATGTCCAGAAATTCCATTTCGGTCTAGATGTATCTATGCAAAGCACCACGATACTTGAGCACAAGATGTCGCTCCTAATCTTTGATACCCAACTTGGTGCGCAAGGTATGGAAGATATTTGTAAAATCTTGCACTGCTTGGTCTCTTTCTTGCCGCAGTGTGGTCCATTTGGTTTACAGGTCGTCATAACTTCCGACAGGGTAGTATTGTTCCTTAATAGCATACCTGAAGGATTCCTAGGTGGTCGTGACTAAAAATAATGAGGTTTTCTCTGTTTCCTTTTGCTCACAGAAAGTTTCCCACCAATCTTTGACATGGGGAACGACTTTGAGGAGTGCAAAAGTAATCTTTTCTCTATTCGAAAAGTTATGGACAGAAAAATACCCTTCTAGTAGATTCAACCACTTATCTACAACATCTACATCTATCTGACCTTCAAATATAGGAATATCGAATTTTGTTTTTACCTTGAAGGGGGCGGTGCCTCCGTTCGAAGAAGATGCGTCGCCTGTTGGTAGCCACCGAAGGATTTGCGCGAAACTATCCATCATCTCGTTCCCCTATTGCGTGAGGAATTCCTCAATCAACAGTTTGAAAGGCTCTCTTGTCCCGTCATATTTATTTTCTCCTACCATGGGAGGTCACTTGGGCGTGCGAGAGCTTCTGTCCTCAAGAGAAATAATCTCGAGACCCAACTCTTTGTACTCCGACCTCGTTGGGGACATGCATTAAGACGATAAGGAGCAGACCGCTCTGATACCACTGATCCAGATTTTATGAGCAAAATGAAATGAATACAGATTATTAACAGGTGCTTAACACAAAATAAAAAAGATACAGTAAAACTGGTTTTCTATTCAATAACGAAATAAGTTGAAACTGTAAAATGCAGTGGAAACAAGCTTGCTGGAATGGTGGCAGCTTATCTCTGAGAAGAGATGTGACGACAGCGCACATTCGCAAGAAGAAGGTTACAATGAGGCTCTGAAGGCGTTTTTACAATATGAAAGAATGCCAAAAACCCTAGACATCCAAAAACCTAACCCTAGGAGATGAAGCGTCAAAAGTCATGTGGGCCCCGTTTGGGTAAGTTAGTACATCAACTTCCTGGGATCGTAACTTTTGCATACGATCTTCGTTTTAGGCGTGTGATAGCCCGTTGGAAAGGTATCGTTGAGGAGATTCATTTTGGGGGCTAAATTATGCCTTTAGATATCAATGAGGAGCTCGATCCCAAAAAACCTTCATTTAGGTCCTCAAAATGGCCCTGGAAGTTAAAACTGCTAAAAATAGTAAATTGCCAAAATTGTCAGAAAATTGTTTTGAGCTAGTTGGAAAAGGTGGGTGGCCACCGATATCCATATGGATCAATGCCCCCATTACAATACAATATTTTTCTTGGTTGTAGTTGGTTCTTTGGACTGACAGTTGTAGTATCCTTGATCTTTAGGGTCTTCTACTTTCGCCATGAATGGCGAGTGGCCACTATCGATTAGTCGACATATTACACACTAAACGCTAGGACTAATGTTGGTGTGATTATTTCGTTCGTTAGTGGTTCCTTGAGTGCATATGATAGTGTTGGTGTAGATATGTTCAAGGATTCATTATTAATGGGCACATTTACCCTACCCTTGCCACTCACTACTCAAAACATGGCTCTTATTTGTATGATTTCTTGTGCCATTGAATCGGACCCAAGGATCTCCTAATCCTTGGGTAGTGCTTAGTCCTTCCAAAGTAGAATAATTTGGATCTATCATGCCAATTAATGTGGTTGATATTTCCTATCTGGAAATCTAGTCGACATCTACTAACACTAATCAAAAACTCCATCCTAATATGGAATATGATCAATACACTCCACCCATTTGGGATATCAACTCTTCTAGTTCCTGTGATTTCTTGTATACTGAGTTACCTTTGGATAAGGCCATCCTAGAATTCATGTCTATGGTCGATAACCCATGGGAATATGTTCATCATCGATGTTATGAGGACACTTCAACTCTAGAATATCTCTCTATTTCACCAACACAATCACTCTTAAACTCTAGATTCTCCCCATCTCCTTGATTTGGCCTCTTCTTATAGGAATTTAGAAGAGCTTGGAGATAGGCTTCATGGAATGTGAATTAGGTGGATACAATTCATAGATAGGATTTATGGCATGTGAACTAAGAAAGTACAACTCATAGATAGGATTCATGGCACGCGAACTAAGCAATTACAAGTCATGCACAAGTTCTATACTCAAGTATGAGCTTTTTCCAACCTATTATGAGTTTTTTTTCTCAAGTTACATGCTCAATTATAATATTTTTCCAACTCACTATGAACTTTTTTCTCAATTATGAAATTGTGACCAAATAATTATTTTCTTGTGAAATAATTATGATATTTTTACTCAATTATCTAATTTCAACCTCATAAAATCTAATAACATCCTTGCAAAACCTATGGTGGAAAATACAAGTATAACACCCACAAAAATAGGTTTTGAATCTACTTTCAATTGGTGTGTCAAATTTGTGAAGAACAATTCAGAATGCAATGTTTTAACAATGCAGATTTTGCAACTAGTAGTCACCATTTCAAGCATAACTTTTATATATGGCGTGGAAACGAAGTGATTCAAAATGGGTCATAAATTAAATTTCAAGGATCATATAGCCACAAAATAAATTTTAAAAATACCTTCATTTGTGTTGGTTGTGGATCCTGATTATCTTCCTAATTTATATGCAAGTATGCCTAGCCCTCTTCTGACAGGGGTTCGGGGGCTAGCTCCCGCTGAAGAGAGTCCAGGGGGTCCTATCCCCTTGGATAGGGGGCATGGGGGCCAAGGAGCCCCCATTCGTGGGTTTGGGGGCAGATCCCCCTAGGGAATTTTTTTTGGGAAAATTTCCTTGTAAAATATTGTAATTTCGTAGTCAATCTGGACCGTTCATTATAAGGTCGCAGATTTGACGGTAGAATTTATGTTAGAGTTTTTTTTCCCTAGAAGGAAACCCTGTTGTTTGAGGTAATTGTATTGTGGTTGTGTATGTGAGTGAATATTGTATTCTGAGAGAGGATACTAGGAGATAAAGAAGAGGAAGTTACATCGGGTGTGTTGTAGGTTGTATCCCTTCATTATGTTGGATAATAAAAAGGAAGCACCTGGAAATTTCTCTGGTGGACATATCTCACACTGGGTGAACCACGCATATATGTGTCTCTATTGTATTGTGTATATTCTATGTTTTATTTCCGCATTTGTTTATTTTATTACTCCGCGATCCTGTTTTTCTAACAACTTATCCCTCAAATTATAACTATTTTGCATATCTTTCCTAGCAGTTTTGCTAGCTCACAATGTTTTTAAAAAGAGTTGGATCTGATTTCACACAAAAATTCAAAGCACGAGTTCGAGAAAATATTAAAAGTGTCAATATGACTCTTATATCCTCTCTAAATACACTAGGAATAAATTCTTTAATCCTTCCACACCATAGTTTAGCTAAAGATGATATATGAATGCATCTTAATATGACCTAAAATTCTACATGGTGTAGAAAATCCTTTAATTGGAAAGATTTTGTAGTTTCATTAAAAGAAAAGATGAGGTTGGGGTTATTTTGGTTGAAAAATAGAAGAGGGGATTACCAAAACTATTTGTTTCTCCTTAGGCCGTGATTATTTTGGTAACAATATTGGTTCATGACAACCTAGAGAATTTTATGAATTCACCATCTTTAAAGTATTGTAATTTATGTGATTGTCTCACACTCCTTTGGTTGTGAAATGTGCATGTTCCTCATTTTCCTATGCTCTAACAATGATGGTAAGTGGAATTTGAATGGTCCTCTACCTATTCATGCAACCATTACCAATTTTAACATCAAGACATTGAGTAGTAAGAACTAACAATTCAACCATTTAATCCCTTAAGAACAACAAGACTATGTGTTGTTACACTAGGTATTGATTGGGTATTTGGAGTGGAGATGGATATGACTATGATGAGGGATAAATATGAATGGTTGAAGATAAGAGAGGAGGGAGATGGGTAAATAAATAGGATGGGTGGGATGAGTGTTAAAAACTATTGGTAATAAAAATTGGGGACAAGGAAACAAAGCACAATGGTGTGGACATTGTTTGATGGTAATAATGAAGGTAAACCATACTTGAAGTAATCAAATTGAAATTAAAGCCTAAATTCCTTCATGATAATGCAAAGTTAAAATAATGAATGAGAGGTTCCCTCATTTTCATGTGTATTATTCACTGCTCACCCTACATTGTTTTTCAAAATTGTTGTGTGAGATAAATCTAGATTATTGATGTGTGCATTCTAAAAATTAATAAGAAAACTGATATGGATTTATGAGTGGAACGAAATAAATAACAGATTGAATACAATAACACAAAGATACGGAGAACAACAACATATATCCAATGAACAATAAATCCTATTGAATAAAGAAAATAGGTTGAAACTGTAAAACTGCAGAACTGGAAACAACTTGCTTGAATGGTGGTAGCTATCTCTGAGAAGAGATGTGGCTGCTACAGGAATTATTTTGAGCAGAATCATTACAATGAGGCTCCAGAGGCCTTTTTAACATTACTCATGAATTCCAAAACCCTAGACATCCAAAAACCTAACCCTAGGAGATGAAACACCAAAAGTTATGTGGGCCCCGATGGGTAAGTTGGTACCTCAACTTCCCGGGGTTGTAACTTTTGCATACGACCTCCGTTTTAGGCGTGTGATAGCCCGTTGGAAATATATTTTCGAGAAATACACATTATGTTGTCAAACTCTAACTCCATCAATAGTTTGATTGTGGCAAGCCAAAAAAACACAGTTTAAGGCCCCAAAATGGACCTAGAAGTACAAAAAGATGTACTGACATGAAAACTTCCAAAATAAGCCAGTTGGAATAGGTGGGAGGCCACCAATAGCCATTGGATGTTGTGTAGGACTTCAGGACAACCCCGTAAGTGAAGAACCCACAATTACAAAGAAATGTCATCATTATAGAGAAACATTCTAAACTAAAAACTATCAAGATGAGCCACTTGGAATAGGTGGGTGGCCACCAATATCCACTTGGATCAATCCTCCTCCCTTAGGAAGCAATGGTATCCATTGCGTTGAGTGCCCCCATCAGGTGAGAAATTTTCTGTTGAATTTGGCCCCAAGTGAGCCACTTGCCTTGGTGCAGGAGTTTCCCTGCCTTGACAACCCGATAAAGTTGGATCCTATGTTGGCAAGTGCCCTTGACCTGTGTGTCCACTATTTGATCAGTGGATGCTTGTTCCATGTAGTCAAGGTTGAGCTCTATTTGTGTCAACTGTTCTACGATCTCTGAGGTGTCCAATAATGGTGGAAAATATGGTTGAAGGAGGTCCACATTGAACACTGGGTGCAAGCCAAGGAAGGTTGGAGTGTTGAGCTCAAAATCATTGTCACTCACAACCTTGGTGATAGTGTAAGACCCACAGTGAAGTGGATGGAGCTCCCGATGGGGCCCTGTAAGGTGCTCTTTCTGCAAATGTAACCAGACCTTGTATCCCACCTGAAACTTGTGCAGTACCTGATGTTGATCATGACATTGCTTGTACTTAGCATTGGCTTTCTGCAGAATCTCATGGACCTGTAGGCAGATGTGTTGAATCCGCTCAATGAATCTGGTGGATTTTCTGGCCTCAGACTGAACATGGGGTGATTCTGCCTATGTGATTGCAAGAGGTAGTGCAACATCAATGGGACCCAAGGGTTGGAATCCCAACCCCACCTGAAATGGGATATGATTAGTGGAGCTATGGAGAGCCCTGTTGTAGTTATGTTGAACATTGGGAAGACTCTCATCCCATGTATGCATATGCTTAGAGTTATACATGCACAGGATGTGCACAAACATTCGATTAACGACCTATGTTTGGCCATCAGTTTGGGGGTGGAAGGAAGTGGATTTAGTGAGCTTGGTGTCCAACAGTGACCAGAGACTCGACCAAAATGTGTAGAGGAACCTGTTGTCCCGATCTGAGATGATGGTCAGTGGTATCACAAAATGGACCCACACTCGTTTGAAGAAGAGCTTGGCAGTATCTGTCGCTATGATTCTCTTCTTCCAAGTTGTGAGAATGGTCATCTTCGAAAACCGATCAATAGCCACAAATACATAATCATTGCCTTGCTTGGTGGAAAGAAGGCCAGACATGTAATCCATCGAGATGGATTCCTGGGGATTCTCGGGAGTAGGAAGAGGGTTGTATAAGCCTTGATTCTTGATGGTTGGCTTGGAAATAACACAAGCAGTGCAAGATTTTATATACTTTTTGATGTCATGTCGAAGTTTTGGCCAATAAAAATGTTTTTGTGGAAAAACCACAGTTTTCTCCACGCCAAAATGTCTTGTCATCTGACTGTAGTGAGCCTCCCAAATCAACTTTTCATGCTCGCTTGCGGGAACAAAGAGGTGGACAAGATGGCATAACATTCCATCCTAAATGTGAAAATCAATGACATTCACACATGTACCCAAGAGCTGATAGGTGGTGGTGAAGTCAGGGTCACGATGATAAAGTGGGGGCCACTCATATGCCTCATGCCCACAAGAATGGATCACAGTGGTGAGTGCAACAATGAGAGGTCGAATGAGGCAGTCAGCGACATGATTTGTGCTCCATGTCTTATACTTGATGTTGAGATGGAACCACTGCAGGTATGTAGACCACTTTTGATGGCATTCATTCTGCAACTTCCCTTATGTCTGTATGAACTGTAGAGGCTTGTGGTCAATGTGGATGATTGTCTCCTTTACCAAAATGTAATGTTTCCATTGACGACAGGCTTGCATAATGGAATACATTTCCTTGTCATAGGTGGGGTATTTCCAGATGGTACATGAGAGTGTCTCACTATGGTCCCATGAAATATGGGAGAATTCCAACACAAACCTTCGGTATAAGTTGGAAAGTCCCAAGAAGATCTGAAGCTCGGTTAGTGTGGTCAGGGTTGGCTAGTCACGAATGACTTGGATCTTAGTTGGATCCACATATACCCCATGCTCATCAACAATGTAGCCCAAGTATTGGACCTTGTTCATGTCAAAGGAGAATTTTTCCAAGTTGGCATATAGTTTGTGTTGTCGTAGAGTGCCAGAATTTAGGTCAATCTTGCTAAAGAAATTTCCCCCCTTTAGTTGGTCAAGAAGGTCATCAATTCGGGGAATTGGGTACCGGTTCTGGACTATGATTTTGTTTAATTCTCTTTAATCAATGCAGAGCCGCCATGTCCCGTCTTTCTTCTGCACCAATACAATCGAGCTTCTGCAAGGGGATGAGATGGGTCATATGCGCCCCTTTTGAAGCAACTCTTGAATTTGGAAATTGATTTCGTCATTTTCCATTAGCGATCGACGATAGACTAGTCCATTAGGTAGAGGTGCACCAGGGGTTAGATCAATTGGATGCTTGACTTGGCAGTGTGTCGGTACCCTAGTGGGTGAGGAGAATATGTCTCTGTACTCTTCCATGATCCCATCCACTTGATTCTGCTACAAAGAGAGGCTCTGTGTAGAGGTCATAGATGTGGCGGCGACCTTCTGCTCATTGTGAGCATGGATCACAAAGAAGACGAACTTCTCGGTCTGTGAAATGACCTTACTACATTTCTTAGCAGAGATTAAAGAAATAGTGGTAGGCGGTGCTACCTCTGGTATCATGTACAATTGTCTACCCAAAGTAATAATAACACTGTGGGGTCTAGACTCATACACAACATGTCGCTTCCACAAATATGGCTAGCCTAAAATAACATCACAAACTTCAAGGGGAGCAATATCACACAATACCTTGCCTTTGAAGGGCTTGATGTCGTAGGGAAGACGACATTGTTGACTAACATGGAGATCTATTCCTTGGCGAAGCCAGTCGATGGTGTAGGGTTGCAGGTGCGATATCATCTGCAAGTCTAACTGCTTGATGACCTTTGTTGACATCAGGTTCTTCTGCTTGCCACTATCGACAATGAAATGAAGTGGAGCCCCCTTTACCCACATCTGTGAGTGAAAGAGGCGTTCCCCTTCCTCTGGTTCTTCTGGTTTTCTTGGCTGGACTTTGGTGGTAGCGACAATGGAACTGGGTTCGACATCGATAATCCGCTTCCCTATGTCTAGATTTAATTCAGAGTCAGAATCTGCCTCTAACTTGGAAGCTTTCATCTCGACCACCAGTGACTTCTTGGAGCGACATTCTTCGGTGTTGTTTCAAGGGGTTTTATGGTATTCACACCACTTTCACGTGTCCTTCTTCGACTTCTCATTAGCCTTCTTGGGTTGTGACTTGGACTGGTTGTCCTCATAGTGGCCATCTTTTCTTTATACCTTGTTTTGTGGGTTGGGGTCGTCTTTTCCCTGCTTCGGCCATGAGGAGTTTGCAGATCCAAACTCTCACCTCTTCTTCTTAAAGTTTTGCTCGATATTGACAACATATCTATAAGCCGCACCTAATGATGCAATGTCCATAAACTCCATTTCTGTTTGAATGTATCTATGCAGATAGTCGCGGTATTTGAGAACCATATGTCATTCAGAGTCTTTGATACCCAATTTGGTGCGCAGGGTATGGAAAATATTGGTGAAATTTGGTACCGTCTAGTCCCTTTCCTCACGCAGCGTGATCCGTCTTATGTACTGGTCCTCGTAGCTTTCCTTAGGGTAGTATTGTTATTTAATGGAATCCCATGTGCAGGCGACCACAAATATTGCAGATTCCTCTGTGGCCATTTTCTCAGAGTAAGTATCCCACCAGGTGTTAACATGGGGGACAACCTTGAGGAGTGCAAAAGTAATATTTTCCCTATCGAAAAAAATGTGGACCGAAAAATACCCTTCGAGCAGATTCACCCATTTATCTACAACACCCGCATCTATCAGTCCTTCAAATAATGGAATATCAAAATTTACTTATACCTTGAAATGGTTTGCATGGTTGCTTGATGAAGATGTGTCTCCTATGGGAAGCCGTCGAAGGAACTATGTAAAGTTTTCCATCATTTTGTTCCTTTGTCGCGCAAGGGATTCCTCAAGAAACATTTTAAAAGGATCTTCTCCATCATATTTATTCTTGTCCCCCATGATTTGTTTTCGGGCTCGGCACGTTCGATCTTGCAAAGGCTCTATTGGCTCAAGTCCCAACTTCTTATACCTAGATCTTGTCGGGGACATGCACAAAGAAAAATAAATGAAGAGCAGACTGCTATGATACCATTGATCTGGATTTATGAGCGAAACGAAATAAATAACAGATTGAATACAATAACACAGAGATACAGAGAACAACAACAAATATCTTGTGAACAATAACTTGAATTGAATAAAGAAAATAGGCTGAAATCGTAAAACTGCAGAACTGGAAATAACTTACTCGAATGGTGGTAGTTATCTCCTAAAAGAGATGTGGTTGCTACGCGCATTCCTCTGAGCATAATGATTACAATGAGGCGCCAGAGGCCTTTTTAACATTACTCATGAATAGCAAAACCCTAGACATCCAAAAACCTAACCGTAGGAGATGAAACACCAAAAGTTATGTGGGCCCCGATGGGTAAGTTGGTACCTCAACTTCCCGGGGTTGTAACTTTTGCATACAACCTCCGTTTTAGGCATATGATAGTCCGTTGGAAAGGTCTTTTCGAGAAATACACATTATGTCATCAAACTCCAACTTTGTCTGCAATTTGACTGTGGCAAGAAAAAAAAACAATGTTTAGGGCCCCAAAACATCCCTAGAAGTACAAAAATATGTATTGACATGAAAACTTCCAAAATAAGCCAGTTGGAATAGGTGGGCGGCCACTAATATCCACCTAGATGTTGTATAGGGCTTCAGGACATCCTTGGAAGTGCAGAACCCACAATTACAAAGAAATGTCATTATTACAGAGAAACGTGTTGGACTAAAAATTGTCAAGATGAGTCAGTTGGAATAGGTGGGTGGCCACCAATATCCACCTGGATCAAAAACTATCAAAGCAATGAAAAGATTACTCTGAGACTAGTACAAGGTTGAATGACGATTTTCAAACTTGACTATCCTTGCAGTGTAAACCCTTATCTTATAAATTTTAACCATCTATAGTTTTAGCACCTCCCTAGCAACAACACCAAAACATGATGGCTTCTAGAATCACAAT
This sequence comes from Picea engelmannii, assembly GCA_009831015.1. Taxonomy (NCBI): domain Eukaryota; kingdom Viridiplantae; phylum Streptophyta; class Pinopsida; order Pinales; family Pinaceae; genus Picea; species Picea engelmannii. The sequence goes on along the minus strand of ML798459.1, from coordinate 49,009 downwards.
AACAATTCAACTTCAAGGAGCTCCAAGATCATAATTAAATAATCAATCTAGGTGTGTAACACTTTAGAGGTGTCATGCATTGTATGTACAACCACAAGGATTTAACTTGCTAAGATGTATTATAGTATTAGATAAATGATATGCAACTAATCAATTCATCATTAACAAAGCCATCACAACATATTGTCTCACGTTGGATGAAGAGAATCTAATCTACAATAACCCATTCAAAAACAAGGATACCCATAGTAGTCATTATTGCATATGAATAAAATAAATTAGTCATAGCAAACCGTTCATTGGAAAATAGATCCTGACAAACATTCTTGCACTTTGAATAAAGTGAAGTTTCGTAAGAACCCGTTGAAAGAAAGTTGCAATCAATGTTTAAGAAATTCATGGAGTAAATATGCAACTATTAAAGAAAATAAAACAAGTAAACAAAGGGAAATGCTAAATGAAAAAAAAAAAAACAAGTATTAAAGAAATAATAAAACAAAAATAATCTAATCCATGTAGAGAGGGTATTCAACCAGTAATTACAACTTTGGAGTGAGCCCTTACCCCGAAGTAAGTAAGGGGTTGAATCCCTCAGAGGAAAACCATTATTAAAATAGAATAATCAACTCTTTGTTGCTTCAACTCATAAATAGCATTAACTAGTAGTTGCTATAGATCCTTGCTCTCTAAAACTATGAACTTAATCACTACAATAAGATGCAAATTCAAATTGGGAAGTCAAGAAAAATATTTCTCTTCTTCTTTCCCATCTAAATACTCATATTTCTTCTAGAAGATCCCCAACTGACCCAATCAATCATATGTTTAATTGATGGGGGTATTGTCTACCCAATTCCCCTTACCTATGCATAGTTGAGTATTGGGGCCTTTTTATTTCTCTTGTTGTTGGCTCAATTTTGAATTTCAAACATATTTGGGGAAGATTGCACTATCCTAGAGAGAATCTTGGTCTTATATACTATGAAAAATTATTCATTATATTCCATTAATGTTGTAGACAAGATCCCGCAACTTTTTCTCCTTGGTTCCTTTGATATGAATGCTCGGTTTCAATTGGAAGCATGTTGAGTCGATCCTCTCTTGGTGCAGAGTTCAAGCTTTTGGTGAAAGCTGCAATAAACTTTTCCTCCTTGCCAAAAATCCTTAAGGCACAAAAATATCCAAACCACATTATTCACCCAAAAAAACTTTAGACACCAAGCATTATTCATATTCTCGTGAAAATAATCCAAATTCATTTTTTCATTAAAAATATGTAGCAATATTTAATTGGCCATTGGAATAGAAATGTTCAAAAGGCCTTAAGTCTAATAGGAAAATATAGCAATAGTAGTATGATAGAATATGATAAAGAGATGGTGATTGGAGGAAAATCTAGGGTTCCATCAATCAAACTATATTGAATGTATCCTTTTTAAATATAGCTTGCAAACATGCATCACTCATCTTACTCACAGATATAAGGTTTCTAGCCAACTCTAGAATGTGCAAAACCCTAGTGAGAGTTCTAATTCTTCCATCTTTGAACAAGAACTTGTCTCTTATGCTACTTATGATTTTGGAATTGTTGAGTCATCTTCTAGAAAAACATCACCTCTATTATACATTTACATTCACAAAACCACTCTCTATGAGGAGCCATATGAAATGAAGTAGGTGAATTGATCAACCATTCAACATAACCTAAATGTGCACTTGGAGATGCCAAGTACACAACCCCTCCCTCTGAGGAGGTCTTCCCTTTTATGGAAAAAGCGTGATTAGGTCCCTTTCCTTTATCAACATTTTTAGAGCTATAAGCTTTCATATAGTGCCCATATTTACCACTTTTCCATCATTTCCTTAAATATTGTCCTAGAGATTTAGATCTACCTCTAGATTTAGACATACCCACTAAAGACTTGTTTTTATTTCTATCTACAGGGAAACCTCTCACATACAAGGCACCCTAGGTTTGTCTATTCGTGGTTTTTCATGCCATTTGTTTTGATAGCATAGTTTCAACTACATCATCAAACTTTAATGTGGTTTCATTGATCCCAATAGTTACAAGTATACTATCCCATGAATCTCACAAAGAACACAATAAACTAATTCACTTATCTTCGTTGGAAATTTTAATATCAACAATCAACAATTGACTTACCACAATGTTAAAGGAATTGAGATGCTCTGTTGTGGAGTCCCCGCCATTCATCCATAGGAGGTACAGTTTATTTTGAAGGAAATGTTTGTTTACCAGGGACTTAGACTAATATAAATTCGATAACTTATCCAATAGCACCTTGGTTGTGGCTTTTCACGAGACATGCAGTAACATTAAATCTAAAAGACACAATTGAATCATACTCTTTGTCTTCCCATTCAACTTTGTCTAGTGTGTCGTCGACATACCCATAGGTGCAATACCAGGGTCCATAGTGACCCATTATTCTTTGTCTATAAGAAGGTCCTCTATCTTGAGCTTCCATAGCTCAAAGCTTTGACCATTAAATTTTTTAATCTCAATTTTGAAACTTTTGGTCATTCTCTTTCACAGAAGAATCACCAACACAAAGCTCCCACTAAAACCGAGTTTATCATACACCCAAGATAAACTTGTTATATCAAGAACAAGTCAAATCCTTAACAACAAAGGCATCCCCATGAAGCCAATAACCCCTAATACCAAAAGTAAGTTTTAAACCTTTGCAAGTGAAACAATGCATACAAATTGTCAAGCAAAACATTAAGAACAACACTGACACACACATAATACATGGAGGTTTACCCTGGAAACTCTCAATCGAGAAAACTAGCCTAACTTAGGGCTAAAACTCTCTCTTCTTCATTGTATTAACTTCACTGTTCACATTACAATATATAGGTATTTCTCAACTTCCAAAACCATGATTCATTAACATAGATTATATTACAACCCTTATTTGTTAACCAGAATCAAATTACAATGGGCTAAAAACCCATTGGTTGAAAATGCACAAAACAGATAAAAAATTGAACCAAAATTTTATTTCGAGGGTTCTTCCCACAAACTCTCAATGGGGGGGGCATGCCCCCCAATCGACGGGGCGATCACACCCCAATCCCCTTTATGCTAGGAGAAACCAAATCTACCCACAAAGAGTACAACACTTGTCCAACACTAAAGAGACATTAAATGTGCTCCTCCTTCACTCCATAAAACATTGATTCCCAACTAAGTTCTTATGTCATTAAATGTCATAAAGTCCCATTATCCCCACTAAGTCATTAAGTGGTCATCATACAGAATGAGAAAGACAATAAATGCCATACAACACAAACACGACTTAGTGATCAATACAATTTTTTTTAAGTGCTTGGATTCATAGTCTTTAGAACAAATTCTCTTTTTTGAGAACAAGGGTTAAAGAACCTATTCAATTCATTGTAAATAAAACCACCCAATAACCTAAAAATCAGTTCAATAGGAAAAGGTCAATACTACATGGAAAGACCAAGAAATTCCCTAGACATTGAGCACCTTGCAAGGCCAAAACAAAACTCAAATCAAAACAAAAATAACAAAATTATTATGACGAATCCAAATACTTTAAACATCAATGACAACAAATGAAATTTATGTAAGAACAATAAACCAAAAAGACTTTTGTCAAGTTATAGATAAGTTCATATCCTCAAATAGTTGGAGGAGGGGGTTGCTTGTCCCACAAACAAGGGGGTCTCATACACCAATTTGGTGTCTAGGGGTGGCTTGTCCCACAAACAAAGAGGTCTCATACACCAATTTGGTGTCTAGCTTAGCCATGACCTTAAAAATAGATTATTATTATTATTTTATTACAATGCTATGACCAATCATATATATTTGATTCTAAAAATATGAACTGATTTTATAATAATTTTTTAATAAATAATACAAAAGTTGATGAAAATGATTTTTTTATTCTAACTCAATCATATACACTTAATCCATATGAACATTTTCCAACCAATTTTATGATAATTTTTTAACAAATAATATAATAGTTAATAGTTGATGAAAATGATTCCTGTACTCTACCCTCCCCATGGGTATTGCATGTGCAACACTTTGCTAATTGCTGAAGGAAACTGTAATTTATCATTTTTATCTAAGATTCCTTCAAGATCCAAGTAATGAATAGGGCATCCTGCTCCCTGTAAGTTGTCTTTGCTCAGTGTTAACGTGAGATGAAAACAACTACAACCAGGAACACTTGCTGCATAACTAATTATCTACGTAAAATACTACCAGTCACAGGGCATGAACTGATTATTTATACTATCTGTTATTAGAATCCAACATTCGACAGGGTGTTCAAAATTTCTGCACGAGTATTTATTCAGATATAACGTATTCTTCACCTTCGTTTCTACTCAACTCCAACTGCCTTAGTTTCTACTCAAATCCAACCACAGCCACTGCATTGGCATTGTCATAACAGTTGAGATGAGAATGCTCCAAATTTGTTTTATTGAAGAATCTTTGGGGATTATTCTCCGAGCTGTCAACTCTACAATTTCTCATTGCACATGCACGTTCCAATCAAACGCAAAGCACCTTGGAATATGGTAACTATTCCCGTTGCTAGTTATAGAAGAGTTATATAAGAATATACAAATTTTAGTTAGATCTAGTTTCCTCGTTGTAGAAAGCTTGAGATAGCAAATCTTATTCTAAAAAGATCTATCATGAGACATGAGACTCATGGGTTGATTTGCAATCTGGTGATTGATATTCTGAGCAAAAAAGTAATCTTTCTTGGATAAAGTTTGTTGTATAAGTTACTCAATTTGCATCTTTATCTGAAGGGGTTAGGAAAGGAACTTTTAGAACTTCTTCATATATAAGGGTTAAGAAAAATATTAGAGAAAACATATATATCTTTCTTAAAAAATTTGTATGTATAGATATATGTTTTTATAAATTAATGAATAAAGATGAGAGTGGGGTGACAGAAATATTAGAGAAAACATATATTTTCTCTAGATTTTTCTTGAAGAATTTGTATATATAGATATGTATTTTTATAAATCAACTAAGCATCATCTTTCAGATTAATCAATTTTTTTTATGAAAAATTTATATATATAAATATATATTTTTATAAATCAACAAAGCATTGTTTTCCAGATTAATCAGTTTTTAGATTGATCATCTTATTAGCAGATTGTCTTTTTGTCAACTCTGCCTTTTATAATTTCATGTATTTGATAATTCCCAACCAATCACTACAGTTCTTACAGAATGCAACAAATTATTATATCTTCAATAAAATTAAGTTCCGAGCAGCCAAGGGATCCTAGGGAAAGGAAAGGATAGAAATCATAAGTAAACTTTTAAATGCATAAAGCCTTATAAATACCTAATTCTCTATCTCATATTTTTTTTGCAAATTAATTTTGTTTTTTTTCATGTGATCCGGATTATTTTGAAATTGAAATGAAGGCAAAGATATAAGAATGAAACATATAGAGATATTGCAAGAAACACAGTATAAAGTTAAACTCAGATTCTATTAAGGATTGTCTCAAATACACAAGACTGTAAAAATGTGAAGCATACAAGCTAGCTAGAATGGTGGTAGCTTATCTCTGAAGATATAGATATGAAGACTATGCTCATTCACAAAAAGTTGATTATCAAGAGGCCGAAAAGGCCTTTTAACATAAAGAATCAATGAGAAACCCTAAACATCCAAAACCCTAGCCCCAAAAGATGAAATGCCAAAAGGTTTGTGGGTCTCGATGTGGTTAGTTGATACGTCAACTTCCCGGGGGAAAAACTTTTTCATATGATGTCCATTTGGGGCGTTCGGTACCTCGTCGGAAAGGTCTAGACGAGGAGTACATATTCCGTTCGGCCTAGCATCTGTTTTTAAAAAGATGTAGGCGTTGTCGAGCCAAAAAAACATCGTTTAGGACCTCAAAACGGCCCCGAAAGTTTGGGACCCAAAAAACCGTAGAAAAACTGCCAAGATGTGGAACCAACAGGTGGGTGGCCACCAGTATCCACTTGGATCACCATGAGAAGAGTGAGTTTCCATTAGCTAGCCAAAACTTCCTTGGGTGATTTAGCGATTTTATTGGAGAAATTTATCATTTGTCTTGGTGGATTAGAAGAGGGAGTTCATCAACTTCCTTGCTAAAGGAGTGGATCGATTTGATTGAAGAGGGAGACACAATTTTCTCCCTTAGGCTATTGATTTTCCCTTCAAAATTTTTAGATTATATCATTTCTCTTATGTTAAACCCTGATTTTACTATTCAAATTTCTCCTTTAGCAATTTGAGTTTCTCCTTTAGTGGATTTCTTCATCTAGCATTATTGAGGTAGGGTCAATACCCTCTTTCTCGAATCTGAAATTGAAATACTTATGGGGTTTTTTTAATTTCTAAGCTTTTTTTTTTTTTTGACCTTCAAACTCAGCATTTGAGCATGCAATCTAACTATGAAAAAATAAAAATAGGTTTAAGTAGGTCAAATTTAATGAGAAAACCTTGATGCAAGTGCCAAAAATTATAAATCTGCATATAAAAGTTTAAAACAAACGACATGAATGATTTCAGCCATAACAATAGCAGTGGTAGTGGTAATGATTATGATGCTAAAGCAGAAGATCATGTTGGGAGTGGGACAGAGGTTGGAAGTGGGAGTGGAGTTGCCACGTTATCAATGTTGAATGAAACCCAAGAAAGTACGAGTCTTTGCCCACCAAGGTCATTCCCTGAATATGCAAAGGTGACATTTGATAAAAAAAAAATCAATTTTGTTATTTGCAACCAAATTACTTTCCCGCTCAACCAACAAAAAAACAGGAAAATAAAGTGGTGTGCCATGTCATTGGACATGCAATGTTTGTGGCCATCTTTGGTTAAAAATTTTAGTCGAGTTATGCAGCACCTTTAGGGCATAGGTGGCAAAGGAGTTAAAGTATGTACAAAACTAACCATATTGCAAAGCTCCAAGCTTTCGAGGATGCAAATGGCAGCGGATGCAAAGGGCACCTTCTCTAGCCAAAATGTCATGTCCCAATCTTATCAAAATGTGGAAGAAACTAAAATTTCCAAAAGGAAAACTAAAAGTAAACTATACATGGGCCTTATGCCTCTACCATCTCTTCTTGGGAGTGGGGCATCTTCATCCAAATGGAAGGATTCTTGTTCTTATGCAATATGACCAACTATTACAAGGATGTATGATACGTTGAACTGTGATGATACAGATGATGCCATTGAAAATTTTGTTTTTTCCAATGGCATTCCTTTCCATGTTAGTCACTTTCCTTATTATAAGGAGATGGTATGCACAATTGAAACATACAGATCCTCATATGTGCCCCGAGGGGAACATAACTTGAGGACATAGATTTTAGAGAGGCAAAAGACAAGTGTCCAATATTAATGTGCGGAAAGAGTATATGAGACAAACATGGGTTAGGGAAAGACGCTCTATTGTTATGGATGGGTGGAGAGAGATTTCCAAATGTCCACTTGTTAACATCATATTTACATGTCAAGATGGGCCTTTATTTCTTGAAGCTATTGATTGTTCTGGAAAGCACAAAGATGTAGCTTTCCAATTTGAGCTTCTTCGATATGTTATAGAGGAGGTTGGGCCTACTAATGTCATGCAGGTTGTGATAAATGCACCAACAGTATGCAAATCCACTGGGTTATAATCTAGAGTAAATACAAGTATATTTTGTAGACTCCTCGTTGTGTGAATGCACTGAAAAAAATATCGACAAAATTCAATGGGTATCCATCTTGGTGATAGGTGAGAGATGTGCAGAGGTTTATCTACAACCACCACCTCATTAGCCATGTACAAGTCTCACTCAAGGAAGGAATTCCTCAAGCCCACGGAGACTAGATACCCTAGCTATTTTCTCTTATTAGAGAGGATGTTGGAGGTGCAATCGACATTACAGGTCATGGTTGTGACTCCGGACTAGAACAGGTGGAGAAAATCTAACATAGATGAGAAATAATATCAAGCTTCAAATATTGGATAGTGATTGGTGGACAGATTGTAGTTATTTGGTGTCATTCTTATGCCCTATAGTTGAGGTCATTCACTACACTAACATAAATTCTTAGTAATGTTGGAGAAGTCTATGAGACATTTGATAGTATGTTGGGTCAAGTGAAGGTATCCAGTCGTGAGAAGGTATCCATTCGTGAGAAAGAACCTACCTTAGATTTCTATATGAATTAGAATCAACCATTATTTAGCTTAGGTGGCATCGAATGAACATAACTTTGCACATGGTAGTGTATCCATTCAACCCAAAATGGTATATGACGAGGCCTAGTAGGATTCTTGATCCGGATTATTTTCGGCACGAAATGAGAGCGGAGATATAATAAAGAAATGCACAGAGATATCGCGTATATCCAGTAATATAACAGAAATATATCAGAGATGCAACCATAAACACAGAGATACAGTAATACACGATT
>ML798459.1:26589-37627 GCA_009831015.1 Picea engelmannii | reverse complement strand
TCTCGAAAAACCTTCATTTAGGCCCTCAAAATGGCCCCGGAAGTTAAAACCTGCTAAAAATAGTAAATTGCCAAAATGGCCAGAAAACTGTTTTGAGCCATTTGGAAAAGATGGGTGGCCCCCGATATCCACCTGGATCAATTCTTCCCATTGAGGATCTAAGAAGGGATTTTGAATTACCATTACAAAGTTGTACAATGCATAAGAGGGGAAAACACTTATGAGACAAAGGATGCAGTTTACAGGTCTCAATGGTCCCTTCAACAAGCCTGATAGGAGAGAAAATGTAATAACTTATACCAGGATGACCCCATTGGTTGGTGGAGCATGCATGCAAATGATGATTTAGAGATCCAACGTCTTGTTATTTTCTTATTATCTCATATTGCTAGTTCCTCTGCAGCTGAGAGGAATTGGTCCACATATAACTTTGTCCACTCTATCAAGAGGAATAGACTTGCTTCTAAGAAAGCAGAGAAGCTAGTTGCAGTGCACAATGCCTTATATCTTGTGCATAGGAAGACAAAAAAGTATCGGAAGTGACCAACATAATGATGAGATGTGGATCCAAAGGGTAGAGCACTGATAGATGAAGAGGATGGACTAGATGAGCTACATCATGGTTTGGTTGGTGTGCCATTGGTTACTCATGAGAGTGACTCTAACACAGACAACAACACTACCATTGATAGTCCCGATGACTTTATGCAACTAATGGATGTAGAGGAATAGTGAATGGAATTGACTTCTTGATGCTCATTTGATTTTTAGTATCCATTGTCCATTGTTACTTTTCAATTTTCACTTTTGAGTCTTGATTGTAACATTGATGACCTTATGTCTGACTCCTCACTCTTTACTATTCTTGAATAATTTTAATTTACTATTTAAGAGTTTAGTATCTACTATTTTGATTAGTACTATTTAGAATGATGAATGATACATGTTGAATTTGGATTAATGTACTTTATTTATGAATATGAAACTAAATCATGTTTATATCATTTACAAATTTGGATTTAGTATTTACATTGCATAATAATGAATTTGCATGGAATGACTTGTTATTGTTGGGATTTTATCATTTTTATTTTTATTTTTATAATTTTAGAAACAGACCCCCCTTATGCTAGGGACCCCTACATGTCCACCATGCATTTTTCCAATATTTGGAGGGTGCCTCCACACGTCTCCCACTTGCATTTCCATGCTTTTGAGGGTGTCCGAGAAGGTTCGTGGAACGTTGTCTACAAATCCTCCACATTGATCCTCCATCAATGCCAAAAGCTCAACTACTATTTTAAAATTTCGTATAAATTCCTATAACAGTGTGGACATATGCAACAATTAAAAATTCTAAATTTCTCATGAAAATGAGATTAATCAACTTAAATCTATCTTAGCTCCATATCTATCAAGCACTATAGGAATCAAATCTCTTAAGGTGTAAATTTTTTTATGGTTTAAAATGAATCTAGGTTGATTGTAGTCTCATTCAACTCCATAGAACTCATAAGTGAGTCACAACTCACAACTTATGGAGAAATGAATATGTAAAAATACAATTCTATTGTTGCTATGATATTTATACTTGCAATGTAATAATATTCTTATGTAAATATAGTATATTTATATTTAAATATAAATTTCATGTCTCTTTTTACATCTATATAGCAGTTTTTTATATTAAACATACATATGCAATCTCTCTCTTTCATATATAAAATATAAAGATATTTTTATTTATGTGTATTTATTTGACAAACATGTAATGCTTTATTATTATTTGTTATAAGCAATTTCTTTTAAATTGAAATATCATGATTAAGCATTATTTACATGATAATATATTTTTATCATATTTTGATGTAAGCATTATTTACATGATAATATATCTTTATCATATTTTGATGTAAATGCACATCACTAGTCTTGGTGTACCAAGACTCATGATAATATATCTTTATCAGATGTAAATGCACATCACTAGTCTTGGTGTACACCAAGATTAGTGAAGAGTACATTAACATAGATCCATCTTATCCCAAATCTATATAAGTACTAGAAACATTTTTTTTAAATTAAAAAATCTTCATATATTAGTATATTTTAAAATTAATTTTCATTAACTATTATTTTACATTACACATGAACACTAGTGAAAAGTACTTTTTAATGTACACATGAACACTAGTGAAAAGTACATTAACATAGATCCATCTTATCTCAAATCTATCTAAGTACTAGAAATATTTTTTAAAAATTAAAAAATCTCCATATATTTAATATACTTTAAAATTAATTTTCATTAACCATTGTTTTACATTACACATGAATGTGGAGACAGCAATCTTCCTCCATTTTTATTGGGGAAATATATGTAATGGTTTGTAAGTCATAATAGTATATTTAACTACAGGGTCAACTACATGACCAGAAGATGGAGAAAAGCTTATTATATTAAATGGATGGAGAGGGGAAATATATGTAATGGTTTGTAAGTCAGAAGATGCAGAAAAGCTTATTATATTAAATGGATGGAGAGGGGAAATATATGTAATGGTTTGTAAGTCATAATAGTAGATTTAACTACACGGTCAACTACATGAACAGAAGATGCAGAAAAGCTTAGTATATTAAATGGATGGAGAGAACAATTAAGCTTAATTTCATACAAGATTGCAAAATAAGAGACCCAAAAGTAGAAATTTGTGAAACACAAGTATTATGACCTCATAATACTATGATTTCAAATTGTGAAAAATGAATGCTCCATTCAGTCAGTGCATCTCTCATTATCCATGGATGTAACATGAACTTGGAATTATGAATGGATAGTAGCAATGAAACTTAATTTCATACAAGATTGCAAAATAAGGGCTAAAAAGTAGAAATTTGTGGAACACAACAAATATGATGATCTAATATGATCTCACGTTGTGAAATAATGAATGCTCCATGCACTGATAGCATCTTCTCATTATCCATGGATGTAACATGAACTTGGAATGATGAGAAGTTGATCTGGTTACAGCACAAACATTCTGATCACCACATTGACTCCAATCCCTACACCTAACAAATATTATGATCTAATAAGACCATGATTTCACGTTGTGAAATAATAAATGCTCCATGCACTGATAGCATCTTCTCATTATCCATGGACGTAACACGAACTTGGAATGATGAGCAGTTGATCTGGTTATAGCACAAACAATCTTATCACCACATTGATTTGAATCCCTAGGTACAACAGGTTGTGATACATCTCAGATATCTTAAGATGTTATCCGAGCATATCACAACTCTTTCTATCACGCCACTCTAAGAATACTAGAGTAGCACCATAATGAGCCAATGCCCCTGCAATTACAAATAAATGGAAAATCTGATGGCTGTGCCCTGCAATATCAAACCATCCTGGTTTCCATCTCTCTGGTATCCTACTGACATAGAAGAAGGTCCCCAAAGCATAGAAAAATGCCATAGCAAGCTCATATGCCATGGTGACAAAGCAATGAGGCTCATGCCAATTTGAGGCGATTGCGTGAATAGCAGGAATTACACCAGAGAAACCCATGGCCAAGAAAAGCATTGCTCGGAAGGACCGGAACTTTGCACTTGAAAAAGAAGGAATCATTAAAACTAGGACCGTGAAAACTCCCATGGTGGTTATGCTTGTTAAGTATATAACTTGCCATATCGGAGTGCACTGAAACACATAGTATATAGGTGGAAAGAATGATGTTGCAATCATAACAGCAATGCCAGTATAATCAAGTCGCCAGAGGAATAAGTTGAGTCGTTTAGAGTGGCAGCTGAGTAGATGGCTAAAGCTGCTTGTAAAGAGGCAAAACATTGAGCCTCCTAGAAACACAAAGAATGGCCATCTAGTTGCTCGGTTGTGCAAATTGGGTTGTATCATCGTTTGCATATCATGCTTCACAAGACCCTGCGAACGTCAGACATTACTCAGACATGACCATGTAATTAAAATTCTTTAAGGTGCTGTAATTTAAGAAGAAAAGTATTAATCTCTAATCACATGACATATATCTAAGATGCTAAAAGATGACAATCTATAGTGAGGTTATTCAATTTTGATTTTGAGCTGGCCAGGCTCAGAGCTCAAACATAACTCCATGCTTATTAGGCACCCCATGTTCTCACTGTGGCATGGGAGGTCAACATCAGCCACCTACGAATATTTTATCATCGCAGTCTAGCCGTTGATGATCAGGTTAAACTAAGCTTACAATAAATTACTAATTGTTGAATTCTTTGTAGATTTCATCATCCATGGATGAAGTGACTTACCAAAAGCGTATAGTGCTCTGAGGCATTGGCTTCTTGTAAAGTTTCCTGCAAGGAACTGGAAGAAGGAACATTCAATGACTCAATTATAAATTATACCACATGGGAAAGCTAAATCAGAAGGAAGCAATGTCATATTAGCATCTTCTCAAAAATGGATGGGAAAATTTATAGTAAAAGATAAACCTGGAGAAAAGTGAAGAAAGTTCCGTAATTCCTGTTAACTCCATTGCAGTTGAAACGGTCAAAGCTAAGAAAAGGAGGAATCCTGCCAAATGCCTGTACGCAAAGGAAACAGGAAACATGATGTTTACAAAATGAACTAACAAAGGTGTCTGTCTAAATGTATACATCTATACACATGTACATACATATACACACTAAATTATCAAAAAAATTGCTTAATAGATTTAGGTACTAAACATTGCACATGGAATGAGCTCTGTGATCTTGCACAGCATGATCCCTGTGGACCACAGGGCACAAAGAGCTTGTATCCCATAATCACTGCAGAATGCCTAACGTCCAAAGATCAGCTAATACGATACACAAACATCTTAAAAACATAATGCCCTACATGCGTTGAGTATTGTAGGTGTCCATTAAGTATTGCTTTTTGAATTGTTTGCAATAAATCTAGGGATTTACATTTATTAAATATTGTATTATGAAGGACCGGGAAACTCATAGGGATTTCTATCCCTATATATATTATATGGATAAGGGCCTGGAAATTGACACAAGGATTTATATCATTAAGTGCTATATGGATGAGGGCCTGAAAACCCATCGAAGGCTTTATACACATTAAGTATTGTGCTGTGTTAATTACTGACATAAGTAATAGAGTGTATTGTTCTAGTACTATGAGCCGACAGACAGAATTAAAAATATAAACACTGGATCATTTTAATACACTGATTAACAGCAGATATGTCTTTCAATTTTAATCACACTGCTCCTAATATGGTAGACCAGTTTAACATTTTCATATTGGACTGGCAAACACATCAACACATAAAATAAGGGCATGAAAATCAATTCAAGGATTTATGTACATTTATAGATACATGTACACACTAATTATTTTAAAAAGTGCCTTCCCTCCAACCAGGTTTTTCAAGGTACCAAACATTTTCCGTTGTACGTGACATGGAATATCTCTGTGACCTTGCACAGCATGATCCCTGTGGACCCACGGGGCTCAAAGAGCTTGTATCCCGTGACCACTGCAGGATTCCTAAGGTCCAAAGATCAGCTCAAGGATAGACAAACATCTTAAAAATATAACGACCAACATGCATTAAGTATTACAAGGTGTCCATTAAGTATAGCTTTTTGAATTGTTTTCAATCAATCTAAGGGTTTACATTTATTAAATACTGTATTATGAAGGGCTGAGAAATTGACACACGGATTTCTATCACTATATTTTATATGGATAAGGACCTGAAAACCCATCAAAGTATTAACATACATTAAGTGTTGTGCTGTGTCAATTACTTGACACGAGTACTGAGTGTATTGTTCTAGTACTATGAGCCAACAGACAGTTCACAATATAAACTGTGGATCATTTTAATAAATTGAATGACAACAGAGATGCCTTTCAGATTAAATCACACTGCTTCTAATATGGTAGGCCAGTTTAACATTTTCATATGGTAGGCCAGTTTAACATTTTCATATTAAATTGGCAAACACATCAACACACAAAATAAAGGCCTGAAAATCAATCTAAGGATTTATATACATTTAGTGCTGTGGCATGTCTATTACTTGATAAGTTAATACATCTACTAGATTGTGTGTGTATTCTCTATCGTTTCAGATTCTAGTACTATCAACCAATAAACAGTATTGACGACATGGATCATTTTAAAAAATAGACAAATAGCAGAGATGCCTTTTGAATTATACCACATCGCTACTAGCACTGTAGACCAGTTTACATTTTCACATTGCACTGGGAAAACACTTGTTAACATACACTAAAAAAGTGCACTTCAAAAGTTGAAATTTATTCTATTTTTGAAGTTTTGAAATTTTCCCTTAATTGTGTCTTCCCAATGTCAAGTCTTTTACAAGTTCAGATGAATGCCAACTCTGTTGTTGAACTTATCTTTGTGTTCACTGTGTGTATATTGTGCTATAAAGGATTATTATTAAAACAGTTTATGATAAAGTTATTCATGCAGTGAAACGTCCAAGAACAAGAAAGTACATGACACAAATATGCTGTTTTTGTGAGATTCAAAAGAGCCTAAAGGAAAGTGCAAACGCTTATACTATATAAGTACTCTCTGAAGGCTCAATAATCCAGCATAGATATAAAAGTAAGATAATGGCTTGATAGTCCAGCATAGGTATGAAAGCCAGCTAATGGCCACTCTGGTTTGAATTTGGTACTTATCCATAACTGCAACACAAATGACAACTTAATGTTTGGCACATTTCATTTCTGGCCAAAAGAAAACAATGGAAACCACTATATTATTAAAACCTGAAATTTAAGAGAAATGCATTCTTTTCTATAATAAGTTATATGTATCCCTTTTCGGGGCTATCAACAGTAAATTACGACTTTTGGGTACTGTTAGACAGGATTACATTGCAGTTATCTAGGCTTTGGATTTGATGTTCAATTGCTTTGACATACCTTCATTCACTGAGTGTTTCTCTCACAATCAATGCAAATAGAGAAAACATAAGAGCTCATCTTAGAGCCTTCTGATTTCATCCCCAAAGTGGTTGACAATTAGCAACTGCTGCTTACAGGAACTATCAGTAGTTCTGAATTACTCCAGTTCTGTAAAAGCTACTCAATCTGTCTCTTGCCACCAAAGGCAAAAGACTGGTCCTGTCTGAACTACTCCAGTTCTGTAAAAGCTACACCATCTGTCTCTTGCCACCAAAGGCAAAAGACTGGTCCTATCTGAACGCCCAGTTATCAAAGCACAGTAGGAATTTTGAGTCAGTAAGACTGATATGAAAAAATAACTAAGGAAATCGATGCAGAAGGGACAAGTAGGCAAGTTTCTTGATGCAAAGAATATATTGTCCTGTGACTAATCACTATTTTTTATATTAAGAACTGAAGCACTTCTCGACAATTACCTGACAGTGCCTTAAGGTTCTACTTTTGTATTAACTTTCATCTCTATTCAACTTGCATTTAGATTCAGGAAAATGTGATATTGACTATAAAGAAATGCCTTATGGTAGTGGCCAGCAGCACATAGCAAATTTTACTCAGTGCAGTTTTTACACACCAAACGTACATTTCGCAGGGATCTAGTAGAAAAAGCCTCCAAATGTGCTATAAGTTGACTTGTAAGTGTTTCCTAAATAAATTTTAAAAAGCCCTTTGTGTCAATGGTGGTTTGCTGGGTCCACGAAAGTGGATAACTAATATAGCCCCCAACAGGGTTCAAGTCCTACCAAGTGACATGCCCATGCTTGTGGATGCGCACCAGCACATGGTTGGGGCCAGGTGCAAGTCCAGGGAGGCTAGGCCCAAATAGATACCCCAAACTCATGGTTTCTAAGCTGAAGGCCACTGAATTGGATGGCGCTAAAGGTTCCTCTGTAATGCTAAATCTGGGTGCGTTAGCCTCATCATGATAAGAGGAAGCCCTTCATGGAGGCTGTACTCTGCTTCTAATTCAAAAGCTCTATTCAAGCTGGTCTTGAATTCAAGACCATCTGAACTAACATTCTATAAATATTTATATGATACTAAAAAATGATGATAGTAAACCTGAAACTATGCACTTCACATATGAAACAAAAATTAACTTGCGTGACTATTTCATAGTCAGCATAGCCCTTGATGGTTTCTCTACTTTACTGACAAATTTAACTTTATCAATTCTGTAAAACCTGTATCTTGATTCAAGACTGCTGTTGTTGATTATAGCATCTGTTGTTCACATTGACTATCGATACTTAACAATCAAGAGAAATATGACACCGGTGCACTTTTTTTAACACCTGAGATCAAAGAATTTGCCATGTCAATGTTGAGATGTAAAAGCCTTTTGTTAAGGATCTAGTCTATTACTATGCGTTTGATTCTACCCAACTTAATTTGGATTCAAGTTCGCCACTTCAAACCAACCATTCAATCGAACCCAATCATATTACCGTATGAAAGCAAAACTTGAACTACTACCCCTATATCCTACATCAAACGTCTAACTTGCTAATCTTCAATGATCAACATAGCACAGCTTGGTCTGTTTAATCTAGCACTAGACTTCTAATTCATCCCCATCTACATTGGGTTCCAACACAGCCTGCCCGTAATCATAGCAATGATGAGAGGAAAATCCAATACCAATGCCCTTTCATCATCAAGGAAGTTGACTTGTAATTTGTATCTGTCTGACAGCCAAAACTATCCATCACAGACGAGATTCTTTCAATACTATAACTTCAGTTCTGCCCCAGATTGTATTATGACTAGAGATTATCCATAATTAACAATCACAGCTTGGCCTGGTTAATCTAACACTAGACTTCTAATTCATCCCCATCTACATTGGGTTCCAATACAGCCTGCCCGTAATCATAGCAATGATGAGAGGAAAATCCAATACCAATGCCCTTTTATCATCAAGGAAGTTGACTTGTAATTTGTATCTATCTGACAACCAAAACTATCCATCATAGACGAGATTCTTTCAATACTATAACTTCAGTTCTGCCCCAGATTGAATTATGACTAGAGATTAATATATTATCCATAATTAACAACCACTACCTTGAAATAACCATCAATTAGAAGTTAGAACTGATGGAACTAACCTTAATATTATAATAATAATTTTAGAAGGATGGTAACTTGAGTTTATCAGTAAATTAAAGAAAGGAAGATCCCTATTTTGTAAATCCACTCGATAAACTAAACAAAGGGCATCCAAAACAATCAGTGTCTATCAGAGTCACGGGATTTGGACTCGGGAACATCTCGGCAAAGCCGAAGATCAAGAGCATCACTCAGACCTGGAAAACATTCACAATATAACTTGGCAAATTAAAATACTTAGAAAATACTCAACATTTCAATAAAAAAATGAGATTTTCATGATAGATCCACTTTATACTATGTAGACATCAAAATAAACATGAAGGCATGTAAGACTGTTGGTGCTATTTAGGCAGATATGTACTTTTACCTACACTTCAAATCGACTATTTTACAAAACTTCCATGTGCAGACTCCAAACTCTATGGATGATGAATCATGGCATGAGTGATGAAAACAAGTAAATGTCCATGGAATGTTTGTCTCCTTTTACAATTTTCTTTATCACTGCTGGCTGGCCAAGTTTTTTCCATGGACTCGCCATGTTCTCCTATATTAGCCATGTACATACCAAGTCGACTTAGCAAGTAAACTGGGCTCATTTCAGCTGTAAGCTGAGTTGAATAGGTGAGTATTTCGATACTTGCATAACCCTATGACACTACAATACTATGTTACCAGAAACGAGAAATCCGGAACATAACAAGAAACGTGGCTAAATGTTTTTGGGAGAGATCCTTCTATATTATGCATATAAAACTGATCAGCAATGTACTAATGCAGTGTCATGATGGGAATGGGAATGGAACAAGAAACAGGTCCCTGGTCAGGCTTCTGATAGCACAGCTGCAGTATGTATGTACATTGTTCAATTAAAGGACAGCATGAACTCTATGTTAGCATGCTAATCAGTTCTGAAATTAATAATAATCAACCCATTGCCAAGTACAAACAAATGGAGGGAAAGAATACAGTAGTTCCAGAATGTACCAATAGACCAGACAGAAACATGGATTGGCAATGAATTCCTCCAAAACAGCCCAAAACACAAACAGTGTGGTATACCTAGGGAGGTAATATGGGGTACCTAGGGAGGTAACCAATGGGAATGTAGTTATGTGTTATTAGTGGAAGTCATTTAATATATGAGAATGTGGTCATTGAATGTAAGGTGGACTAGGTCCACTATATTAATAAAGGTCCACTATGGTAGTTGGATGTAATAAATGTGAGAAGGCTCTCTAGAAGGTTCCTAGGAGATAGGGAGAGTTATATAAAGAAGTCTAGGCAATGTAATGAAACATAGTGAAGAATATTGTGATTGTACAAGCAAGGATTGCTTGAGGAGTTTTATCCTTCCATAAAGATTAATATATGGTGTTACCCTACCTCAAGGGTTTTCTCTATTTCTTGTGTTCATGTTATGGTGAATGGTTTATGGTTTATTCTTGGTATTATTGAAGTATATTTACAGATCTGGTATAGGTACTTAACAATTGGTATCAGAGCACTTTCCTTGGCCAAAGAAGGGAAGATTTGTTTTCTCTTTTTGCAGAATTTTTTTTTAGGGAAGAAAAAGAGGGCAGCGCACTTCAGGTTCAGATCTAAAGTTTTACGAGTTGAATTTGGAAAAACAAATTGGGCATTTAAATTCCTCTCGGAAAAATACCCAATTTCAAAAAAAAAATCAGCCGAAACGGAGTTCGGGAAGTAAAGTTATGAGCGTTTTAAATTCTGCAGTTTTTCAGGGTTTTTCCGAAAACCGCCCCGATTTTTTGCCGTAACTTATTGATCTATTTTTTGGGGTTTTTTCATAGCAAGATGTATTTTACAGGGAAATGTGATGGCCCTAGTATTGAATCATTCATTAAAGAAAGAAAATCAGTATGGGAAGATACTTGGCCCCATTGG
>ML798459.1:15280-25393 GCA_009831015.1 Picea engelmannii | reverse complement strand
AATGGGAATGTAGTTATGTGTTATTAGTGGAAGTCATTTAATATATGGGAATGTGGTCATTGAATGTAAGGTGGACTAGGTCCACTATATTAATAAAGGCCCACTATGGTTGTTGGATGTAATAAATGTGAGAAGGCTCTCTAAAAGGTTCATAGGAGATAGGGAGAGTTATATAAAGAAGTCTAGGCAATGTAATGAAACATAGTGAAGAATAATGTGATTGTACAAGCAAGGATTGCTTGAGGAGTTTTATCCTTCCATAAGGATTAATATATGGTGTTACCCTACCTCAAGGGTTTTCTCTATTTCTTGTGTTCATGTTATGGTGAATGGTTTATGGTTTATTCTTGGTATTATTGAAGTATATTTGCAGATCTGGTATAGGTACTTAACAAACAGGATAAACATCAGCAAAAGAAAAGGTAAATTGTATCCAACACAAACATTATTCTGAATGCATTGTCCTAAAACTATCATCAAAAAGTAGTAATTTGTCATCTCCTCTGCTATTGTGTACTATTCCACATTGGTTGTGAGGTCTGGTCCCAACCGTATAAAATTCCTGATTCCCAAAATACCATGATCCTTATGGTAATGGGGTGTCCATAAATGTAATAGTTCTCCTACTAACATAATGGTTGGCTGTTGTGGGATGAATATGTGTGCTTGCTCAGCTTCCTCATACTCGATGGGAGGTGTTTTTCTCAGCTAGTATAGCATGAACTCTGTGTTAGTATGCTAATCTGTTCTGAATTTAATAATAATCAACCCATTGCCAAGTATAAACAAATGGAGGGAAATACAATAATAGTACCAGAATGTACCAATAGTCCAGACACAGACATGGATTGACAATGAACTCCTCCAAACTTAGAGTTAGGACCGTGACATCCTAAACCACAGTGTACTAAGGCAGTGTCAATATCGCAATGGGAACAGAACAATAAACAGGTCCCTGATAAGGTTTCTGATAGCATAGTTGCAGTATGTATGTACAGCATGAACTCTATGTCAGCATTGTCGAAAAATTCAATGTCAGCATACTGATCGATTCTGAAATTAATCATAATCAACCCATTGCCCTGTACAAACAAATGGAGGGAAAGACTACAATAGTGCCAGAATGTACCAATAGTCCAGAGTCCAGACAGAGAAATGGATTGGCAATGAAGTCCTCCAAACATAGGACCATGACATCCCAAAACACAATGTACTAATGCAGTGTCAAGATCGGAATAGGGAGGGATCAAGAAACAGGTCCCTGGTCAGGTTTCTGATAGTATAGCTGCAGTAGGCCGCTGCAGTCAGGTTTCTGATAGTATAGCTACAGTATGTATGTACATCGTTCAATTAAAGAACAACTTGAACTCTATGTCACCATGCTAATCAGTTCTGAAGTTAATGATAGTCAACCCATTGCCGAGTAAAAACAAATGGAGGGAAAGACTACAATAGTGCCAGAACGTACCAACATTTCAATCGGAGACATGGGTCGCAATGAAGTCCTCCAAGCATAGGAACATGACATCCCAAAACACAAAAAGGGTAAACATTAGGAGAAGAAAAGGTGAAGGTAAATTGTATGCAATATGAACATTACTTTGAATGCCTTATCCTATAACTATCATCCAAAAGTAGTCATTTATCATCCAAGGACCAAAAGTAGTCATTTATCACCTCTTGAGAATCTCCTCTCCTCTTGTGTACTATCCGAAATTGGTTGTGAGGTCTGGTCCCAACAGCATGATCAGAATGGGAACAGAACAAGAAACAGACCATCATGATCAGCATGATCAGGGTGACAGAATGTATGTACATTATTCAATTAAAGGACAGCATGAACTCTATGTCAGCATGCCAATCGGTTCTGAAATTAATAATAATCAAACCACTGCCAAGTACAAACAAATGAAGGGAAAGACTACAGTACTGCCAAAATGCACCAACAGTCCAGACAGAGACATAGATTGGCAATGAAGTGCTCCAAACATAGGATCATGATATCCCAAAACACAAACAGGGTAAACATTAGGAAAGTAGAAGACGAATTATATGCAATATGAACATTACTTTGAAATTTGAATGCCTTATCCTATCACTACCATTAAAAAGAATTTGGCATCTCTGGAGAGACTCCTCGCTTCTTATGTACTATCCCACATTGGTTGTGAGGTCTAGTCCCAGCAGCATAAAAGTTCCGACTCCCAACATGCCATGATCCTTATGTCAATGGGGTGTCCACAAGTGTAATAGCCCTCCTACTAATATAATGGTTGATTGGTTGTGGGATTAAAATAGGTGTTTGCTTGGCTCCCCTATCCTTCTCCATGGGAGGTGTTTTGCTCGGCTATCTTCCACCCTTTCACGGAAGGTGTTTTGCTCAGCTACTATAGTATGAACTCTGTATTAAAATGCTAATTGGTTCTGAAATTAATAATTAAACAACCCATTGCCAAGTACAAACAAATGGAGGGCAAGACTACAATAGTACCAGAATGTACCAATAGTCCAGGACTCCGGATAGAGACATGGATTGGCAATGGCATCCCCAAAAAAATGTGATAATGCAGTGTCAAGATCGAAATGGGAAGCGAAGAAGAAACAGGTCCTTGGTCAAGTTTCTTATAAAATAGCTGCAGTATGTATGTACACTGTTCAATTAAAGGACAGCACGAACTCTATGTCAGCATTGTAGAAAAATTCAATGTCAGGATGCTGATTAGTTCTGAAATTAATCATAATCAAGCCATTCCTTAGTACAACAAATGGAGGGAAAGATTCTAATAGTGCCAGAATGTACCAACAGTCCAGACAGAGACACAGATTGGCAATGATGTCCTCCAAACATAGGACCATGGCATCCCAAAACACAAACAGGGTAAACATTAGGAGAAGAGAAAGAAAATTGTATGCAATATGAACGTTACTTTCAATGCCTTATTCTATATATCATAAAAAAAAAATAGTAGTTTGTCATCTCTTGAGAATCTCCTCTCCCCTTGTGTACTATCCCACATTGGTTGTGAGGTCTGCTCCCAGCAGTATGATTAGAATGGGGACAGAACAAGAAACAGTTGCTAGTCAGGGCTGCAGTATGTATGTGTAGGACAGTATGAAACTATATGTCAGCATGCTAATCGGATCTGAAATTAATAATAATCAACAGATTGTCGAGTAGAAACAAATGGAGGGAAAGACTACAATACTGCCAGAATGTACCAACATTCCAGACAGAGACATGGATTGGCAATGAAGCCCTCCAAACATAGGATCATGACATCCCAAAATACAAACAAGGTAAACGTTAGTAAAAGAGAAGTCAAATTGTATGCAATATGAGCATTACTTTGAATGCCTTATCCTATAATTATCATCATCAAAAAGTGGTAATTTGTCATATCTTGAAAATCTTCTCTCCTCCTATGTACTATCCCACATTGGTTCTGAGGTCTGGTCCTAGCAACATAAAAGTTCTAACGCTCATCATACCATGATCCTTTTGCCAGTGGGGTGTCTACAGAAGTATAGTGTACCAACCTTCCTACTAACATAATGGTTGATTAGTTGTAAGATGAATATGGGTACTTGCTCAGCTCCGCTCTCGTCCGTGGGAGGTGGTTTTTTCAGGTTCACCCTCCCCATGGAGATGTTTTGCCTACCTAGTATAGCATGAACTCTGTATTAGCATGCTAATCGGTTATGAAATTAATAATAATCAACCCATTGCCAAGTACAAACAAATGGATGGCAAGACTACTATAGTACCAGAATGTACCAATAGCCCATACAGAGACATGGATTGGCAATGAATCCCTCCAAACTTGTGACCATGACATCCCAAAAAACAATGTAGTATGTATTAATGCAATGTCAAGATCGGAATGGGAATGGGAATGGAACAAGAAACAGGTCCCTGGTCAAGTTTCTGATAGTGTGGCTGCAGTATGTATGTACATTGTTCAATTAAAGGATAGCATGAAATCTATGTCTACATTGTCAAAAAAATTCCACGTCAGCATGCTAATCTATTCTGAAATTAATCATAATCAACCATTGCCAAATACAAACAAATGGAGGGAAAGACTCACATAGTACCAGAATGTACCAACAGTCCAGACAGAGACATGGATCAGCAATGAAGTCCTCCAAACAAGGACCATGACATCCCAAAACACAAACAGGGTAAACATTAGGAGAAGAGAAGGCAAATGGTATGCAATATGAAACTTTACTTTGAACGCCTTATCCTCTAATTATCATCAAAAAGGAGTATTTGTCATCTCTTAAGAATCTTTCTCTCCTCTTGTGTACTATCCTACACTGGTTGTGAGGTCAGCTCCCAGATGCATAAAAGTTCCAACTCCCAACATACTATGATCTTTATGCTAATGAGATGTTCACAGATGTAGTAGCCGTTCTATTAACAATAGTTGATTGTTTGTTGGATGAATATATATGCTTACTCAATTGCACCCTCGATGGAAGGTGTTTTGCTCAACATCCCCTTTCTCTTGCATGGTAGGTGTTTTGCTTGGCTCCCCTCTCCTCCGTGGGAGGTATTTTGGTAGGATTGAATAGCACAAACTCTATCAGCATGCTAAATAATCAATCCATTGCCAAGTACAAGCAAATGGAGGGCAAGCCTACAACAGTGCCAGAAAACACCAATACTCCAGATAGAGACATGGATTGGCAATGAAATCCTCCAAACTTAGGACCATGACATCCCAAACACAAACAGGGTAAACATTGGGAAAAGAAAAAGTAAACTGTATGCAATAAGAACGTTAGAATCCTGTAACTATCTTAAAAAGCAGTAATTTGTCATCTATTGAAAATCCACATTCATCTTTTGTACTATTGCACATGGTTGTACTGCCTGGTCCGAACTGGAGGTAGCATTAAAGTCTTGACTGTCGACCTATTATGATTTTTATGTCAATGGAGATGTCAACAGAAATTTCACATGGAGATGTCCACATAAATTTCACGATTGGTTATATAAGAGTGGGAGTGTTTGTGAATGTATGTGAATAATAAACAATCATACAGGGACGTGGCAACGTCCTCGAATAGTTTTTAAACAGGGGCGTGACAACGTCCTCGAATAGTTTTTAAAGGTAAAGCGGAATGAATTTGGGGAAAATGTTCAAAATAGATAGCAGCAGAACAAAGGTGCCCGAACTCAAAAACAAACATTGGAAACCAAAAATAATCAATTTGAGAAAGCTTCAAACTTAGGAAGGGGGGAGAAATACACACGTCCAAACGTTGAGGGTCTCGTTATGCCATGAGAAAATGCTCCACAGAGCCTGCTTCAATGGCCACTCCGCCCTGTAATAGTTCAAAATATACTCGTTGTCCTTCAAGTAATCAGGCAATGCATCAAAGTGCACCAAACGGCACTCTTGCTTCACCTTCTTCCACATCCATTTGGCTGTAGCCATTTTTTCACTATTCTCAACTGTCATACAATCAGTCTTGGCCTCTTCTCCAACCATATTACTCCTCCTTGCCACCACCCTGACACCCATATCAGAAACTTACTCAATTCCTCCTCTGTATTCTGCTCCTAAATAATAATATTATCCAGCAACGTTCAAGCCCAGCCACCCACAAAATCCTCAATAACTACAGTAACTTTGATACAGTCAAAGCCTTGTTCATCCACCCAATTCTCCCAAAAACTACAGAAATCGTCCGACATTCAGTTCTCCAATACAAAACTAATGCAGTCTACCCAAACACTCTGAACCCAATTCATATTTCCACGGCCTCAATTCCCTTCCTCGTTCAAATCAGCAGAAATCGTTCAACTTCCTCGTTTTCCCATCAAATTCCGGCCATTGCTGGCCTCCAACAAAGCTTCTTTTCCACCAAAATCACCCCCCTCATCACAGTTTTCTTGCGTTTTTCTTCACCAATTCTGCTTCATCGTTGAGCAACCCACTTGGTTTCTTGCACGCACTGTCTATCGATTAAAATGCTGGGCCGCGCAACACATTTTGGTTAGTTAACTGAAGCACGGAACCCTGATAACAATAGGTTGCTGCCAAAACCTTCAAAATATATCAATAGAATAATAAATTCTTCCCAGCGACTTTATCCTACCCTCCTCGAATTTGGGCCCGACCATTCAATGCGTTTCCATGGTGAAGCCCAACTGCTATAGCTGTACATTCCCGCCCATAACTCCCCGCTTACCTACTTCTACTACCAGACCTCGTCACAATTCCTGCGCCTTCGTATATCCTGTATTGCTTCATCGTATTAGGATCCAAAAATACGAGTAGAATGTACCTACCTTTCGCCAGACAATCCTAGTAGAGGTCAACGGCTTGCAAGCATAGTTATTAAGCCGTGTGTCGGGAAGCTTTGGGTGGACATCAGTGAACGTTGGCTGCCACGTGGCAATATAAGAGTAAATTCAATAACGTGGCAATGGAGGAACGAAAGGAAGAGGGTGCATTTTACAACTTTGTTGGAGTGGGGTTGATCCATCTTTTCTTTGTATCACCATCATCAATCATTCAAGAAAACAGAATTCAGACGGTGCAACGGCTTTGGCCAAATGTGTTTAATACAGAGTAGTTTTGAGGTTGATGTTCTGTAATGATTAACGTAGTTTTTTACCTGAGCTGGTAATCCATTCAACTTGGAGCAATCAATCTATCTTAATGAACACAAATTCTTGAGAATTACAGGGACCAAGTAGTTTCCTTCACAATTGGTTAATCAATATAACCGTCTACTTAAACATATTGTTAATATTGTTAATAGGGAGATCATAGGTTATAGATTCAAATTTGGTAGACTCACTTAGCCATTATTGTGGTTGGTAGTGTAGCCACTCTCCGTTTGGATATTCCTTGCAAAAAATAAGTTAATTTTTTTCACATTTTGTATCATAATGTTTTTGGAATTTGTGATTCACATGGGTTGAGTCAGAACTTTAATGTCTTATTTTTCCCTTTCCAAATTGAAGCACTTTTTTAACAATTAATGCTATGAATTTTTTCATTTTTATTATTATTGTATTCAGACAAGTGAAGTGCATTATGCAACCTAGTATCAGATAGATGTGTGATGTTTGTGTCCATAATTGACATGACACATGGTATAAGTCTGTTAAATATAGTATTTTAAAAAAATACAATCAAATATGAATGAGATGTGTAACATTGATGTTTAGAAATCAAAATATATGATAATAAAAAAGTGACAATATAAAAAAAAGCATATAAATAGAGAGAGACAAACTGATATAGATCCATCTTAACTCGAGATCTCTTTTTTTCCAAGTAGGAGGTTCAACCTCTACAATTGTTTTGGTCTAGTCTCATCGACCTATCATTCATCACCCATCGACATGCACTTGGGGGGCAAGGTAACCACATAGCAAAACTCGATATACCACCTACAAGACCGAAGAAGCAACATATGAAGCAAGTAGGTGGATTTGACCTTGTGAACTCCCAAAGTTACAAAATGTCAAGAAGATGCCAATAACCGTTTTTCTATCAAGCCATGCCCATTTAACTTCAAATCTTTACCAAAAGATTCATCCTTGAGGCTACCTCTAGTTGGGTTACGTGCTTTCTAGTAGCATTTAGTCTTACTACATGAGGCCAAATACTACCCTTGTTGCAGTTTAACCTCTTGCCCAAGAGAGTGATATATACTCATTATATGTTATATAATAAAAATGGGCATCAATTAGTTTTTTTATTTAATGCATTAATTCCATGAAAATATAATAGGATAGTGTTTTGTGATTTTTAAACAAGTGGAGTAGTTTTTTTACTTATAATTAATGTCGTAGTGTGCAAATTTAATGTCGATATGATGATGATGATGATGATGATGGTTATTAACGTCCACTAAGACCAACATTGGTTTATTGGACCTTAAAAAAAAGGTAAGGAATTACTTGGTTTGCTTTAGAATTTTATTTCTCTGCTCGAAAAGCTTTAAGAGAAGCATTCTTAAATGAACATGGTTTTGATGAGTTAAAATGTTAGGAAGGTCGATATTGTAACATTATTTTTGAAATTGAGATCTAATGTGGGTGCATCTAGGACAATCTAAGAGAAAATGTTTTTTATCCTCAACCTTCTTACTGTCATATAGATGACAAATTCTTTCAACCCATAGCATTTTAGCAATTGTCCAATGCCTTGTTTCACTATGGAGCTCATGAGAGTTTGTTTTTATTTTAACAATGTTGATTTTTTTCATTACGCTAGTTAAAACAAAGAGTTACTTTTGATCTTATAGATTAGGGTTGATCACCTTCTTGTAGTATCTTAAATTTCTCTTATCCTTTTATTCTTTATCACACCACAATTTCTCCTTAAATTTAGATGAAATGATATTTTTAATATTATTGTTATTTTGCAGAATGACTTCTTCCTCGATCCCCCAATGATTAAGCTAAGACTTGGCATCTTTATGCCAACCTTGCTTGAGTCACAGGTGTTTTTTACTGGACTTAGCAACCTTAGGAAGCCTCTTGTCGTCCATGTTGTTTATCTTGTTCTTGTACGTTAAGTACCTAGTCATAGTTGTGTTCTCAATGGGAGAAAGATTCACTTCTATGAGGAGGATATGACAGGGTGTATTGCATTTAATTTTAAAATTATAAGCTATAAAACACTTTTGGATTTGCTCTATCTTTCTTTGTGATTCTCTAGAGATGTTGTAGCTCCAAACTTCACAACCATATAAGATAACTAGAGTGATTAGAGTTTTAAAGAGGAGTTTCTTCTTATCCCAAAGCCAAAGGTCCATTGATTTACCACTATTTTCAAGTCCATTATAAGCTTTTCACCTTCCATTTATCATTTTCTCAATGTTGTAGTTACAGTTAAGCTTGTGATGAAGATCAATTTGGAGATATTTGTATGAAGTCACTTCCTCCAAGTTGTTAGTGTCATACATGAGATTAGCATATGTGTTCTTTTTGGATTTGATTATCGTGACCTTTGTTTTGTTTGTGTTAACAATGGTACCCATACGAGAGCAAACTTGAGAATCTTTAGTTGCTTGTCGAGATCATAAAGACTCCTCTCCATAAGAACAATATCATCAACATAAAGAAGAAGGATTATGACTATCCTAGCAAGATACATACTGACAAATATTGTTTCTTCCAAACATCCCTCTAACTTGTCGATGTATATGCCAAAAAGGGTAGGGGATAGGGGACAATCTTACTTAACTCCTATATTACAATTAACTTCTTATGACCAACCATCAATGTTCATAAACTTGGCAATAACATTCTTGTACAATGCTATCATGACAACTCTCAACTTGAAAGGAACTTGTAGCTCTTCTAATCTTTTTTAGCAATTAGTTTTGGGTACTATGTCAAATGGTTTTCTAAAGTCAATGAAGCAACATAGGAGATTGGTTTTATTATTGCGACACTCATCCGAAATGAGCTTAAGCATAGCAAGGTGGTCTACAGTTGAATGATAAATCCAAAAAACGACTTGTCTTTGGCTCTTTTTTTTTGTAGTTTTCTAACCACATGTTGATCTTCTTTTCCAAAATAAAAGCTTGGCTAAAAGAGGGCTAATCATAATGGTCATATAATCAGAGGGATTATTTTTATCCCTGCTTTTAAATAGGAACAATGAGGCTTTGAGTCCAGGGTTTAGAGAAACCTTGCTTGACTGTTAAATTGACGAGCTTGTGATTGTAGGGGATGAAGATAGGCCCTCAAAATTTTAAGATTTATGCTTGGTAGCCTTCAATGTCCTCAACTTTCCCTTTTGTGAGTTGCTTAACCCCAAACCTTGTCTTCTAAGAAAAAAACATCTTCCCTTATATAAAGAGTTTAGATGTTGTCCATAACATTAAGGAATTAGTAAAACTTTTTAAAGTAAGCTTTTTAAAGTAAGAATTCACATACCTAGAAATAATCATATTAATTTCTTTAATTTTAAAAATTAAAATTTGTTTCCAAATTGTTTAAGTTTTAATATTTTTAATATCAAAAGTATAGTATATTTTTAATATAATATAATATAGTGACTTGTATTTTTGTACATTTATTTGTTAAAAAATACTATTTTTAAATTTTATTTTAAAAAATACATTTTAAAT
>ML798458.1:188084-211770 GCA_009831015.1 Picea engelmannii | reverse complement strand
ATATTTGGTTCTGTGTTGACTATAGGAGTCTGAATTCTACATGTGTGCACGATCTATTTCCAACACCTTTTACAATGAGGTGTTATATCAAGTTGTGGGGAAATAATCTTATTCATTTACATATGGATTATCGGGGTAACACCAAGTCATAATTTCAGAAGAAGACAAGAAGAAGACCACATTCATAATGAGTGGGGGTCATTCATGTACAATGTGATGTCTTTTGTCTTAAAGAACGCCCTTGCAGTTTTCTCCAAGATTGTTACAACAAGATTTTGTGAGTTCATACACAAGTTTCTAGAAGTATACATCGGTGACTGGATTGTATACAGTTTGTTGAAGGAGAAAGCAAGGATACTACGGTTGATGTTTAATATATTTCAGGAACTATAGATATCTTTGAACTTGAGGAAGTGTGTTTTTTTCATACTACATGACAATCTTCTAGGCCACATTGTTTTCCGGGAAGGAGTCCTAGTGGACCCAGCTTAAGTTTCAATTATCTTGAACATTCCATCACCTACAAGTTCTAAAACATTGTGCTCGATACTTGGGCATACATGATACTACTGTAGGTTCATCATAAGATATGCAAGTATCACCGCACAATTAGAGAAACTAATGAAGAAGTCCGAAGAATTCTGGTTGACAATTGAATGTGACAAGGCATTTGATATCTTCAAACAAAAACTCAACACTGCACCCTTTATTGTATACCCAAACTGGGAGATTGAATTCCATGTACTTGTGGACGCATCAGGTATCTCCCTAGGAGCCATTTTAGCACAACTCGAAGAAGGGAATATGGACCACCCTATCTACTTTTCTAGAAGAAAACTTTCTCAATCCGAGCACAACTACACAACAATCGAAAGGGAAGGTCTAGCTATGATTTATGCATTGCAAAATATTAGACACCATTTACTAGGCTCTCATTTTAAGCTTTTTACTCACCATTCTCTGTTGAAGTACCTAGTTAATAAGTTAGTAATTGAGGGAAGGATTTGTAGGTGGCTCTTACTCTTTCAGAAATTTTCATTCAAGGTAATTGGCAAGCCGGGAAGATGTAATGTAGGTCTGGATCACCTATCAATACTGAAATCAGGGGAAAGTAGAGGTGCAATGGATGATTAGATCGTCAACGTGGATATGTTCTAGATTGAATCCATCCCAAAGTATATTGAAGACATTGTTTCCTTCCTCATCTCGAGGAGCTATCCATAAAATTATTCTGCATCCTAGAAATGACACCTAGTGGTCCGAGAAAAAAAATGCCAACTGATTGCAGAAAAACTATATAAGATGGGACTAGATAACATTTTGAGAAGGTGTGTCCTAACCCATGAGAGGCAAGATATCCTATGGGAATTCCAGAGTGGATTTGTAGGAGAACATGTTGGAGGGAAATCTACAACACAGAAGGTACTTCAAGCTGGGTTATGGTGGCCAACATTATTCAAGGATGTTAAATCTTATGCTAGATCTTGCAACATTTTCCAACGAGTAGGAAATCCATCATGTAGATATGAATTACCTCTTTATCCAATTAAAGCACTACAGGCCTTTGAGAAGTGGTTTTTGGACTTTGTTGGACCCATTAATCCACCCACCAAACATTCAAAGTCTAGATGTATCATCACCGAAATAGACTATCTCATGCGGTGGACTGAAGCAGAGGTAGTTCATGACTGTTCAACATATACAACTACTAGATTCATATTTGAGATCATTTCTCAGTTTGGATGTCCTAGGATCCTAACTAGTGATCAATGTATTTACTTCATCAACAACACAATTGCAACATTGGTGACATAATTCCTCATCCAACACCATAAAAGTAGCCCTTATCATCCATAAGCTAATGGAACAGTGGAGTCATTCAACAAGATTTTGGAAAGAGGACTGACAAAGGTGTGTTGAGAAAACAAGGAGGACTGGGATGATAGAGTTCCATCACTCTTATGGGCTTATAGGACTACTACAAAGAAAATGAACAAATATACCCCATTTCAGTTGGTCTACGGTAAGGAAGTTGTTGTACCTACAGAGTTTATCATCCCTAGTCTCTATATAGCACATGCTACTCATAAAACGGATGGTGAATCAATTGCACAAAGGATTACAGACTTGTAGTAACTTAAGGAAGTAAGCTTCTTAGCCAATTTTCAGCAGTTAGTAGAAAAATCTAGGTAGAAATCTTGGCATGACAGACACATTAAGTCCAATAGGTTTACGCAAGGGGATAAGGTACTCATGTATGACAGTCATTATCAGAAACATCCAGGAAAGTTGCACATGCATTGGTTAGGTCCATTCCTAGTTTCTAAAATTCGATGGTCTGTTTTATTCAAGCTTGTGCAACTAGATGGTATCCTTCGACCAGGGTGGGTGAATGGTGCGCACCCAAAGCCCTACATTTCCCACACTTAACAGAGGGATGGTTTATCCTATCCAAGGGACATTGTACAATAGTTATAATTGGTTATCTGTCAAAATGTTTTTTTTAGTAGATGTAATAACGTCAGAGTGTGCTTAGTGGCATGGCGACATATGTTTATCAATTTGATTGTTGGGTATTTTAAGACATGCTTACTCAGAAACGTGTTGTCATATGAGACATCGATCCACTCAATCATACACATAAATCCATAGACGAATCACATTGTGGTCTGGGGGATCAAATATGAAATATATTAATGGATAAGCACTATTCACATCACATCCAGTTCTAACCCTTAGGTTAACCACCGAAAACTATCAAAATGTTATGTCAAGTCTTAAAAATTCCCTGTACGCGTAGATTATGTCGATATTCCTTCCACAATTCTCAACCGTTAAAATGGTAAGTCCCTCATGTCGGCCATTTGTTGGTCAGGCCATAGATTTAAGTCATGATCCATTTAGAGATTTTACCCCGTTATCAGTCCCATTAGACATTCACGCCATAGATTGCATTACTGGCTTAATTACTCAATCAATTATTACCAATTATTGGTTTACCTCATTACCTCATCTATAACATCTCGCAAGCTTATTGTGAACGAAACACTATTAACTTAGCCGCCTTCTATCCTTGAGTTTCACGCACCCTAGTACATTCTGAGAAGCCTCTTGTCCCCCAATTTAGTCTATTTACTATCTCTCCATATTTAAAATGCCGAGAATAGTGGGAGGATGAAGCTTAGTCTTGAAAGAAGTAATCCCAGATGAGCCCGATGATCTTAGAATCGAGGTGTTGGGTGATTTCAAAGGGAAGGCCAAGCAAGAGAAAATCCTTGACCTTGATCTGACGGATAAGACATTATTCCCACAAATGAATATCGATGTGTTATGGGATATGGGTTACGAGTCGAAGGGGGAGGTGAAATTCATCCCAAAGCCCAACTTTCTTAACCTTCTCAACTCCACTATCATGCACCTCCGATATCTACCAATGTCCTAGAAAAATGGTGAAGTTGTGTGATGCACTTAGTTCCTGATAAGAAGAGTGCATGACAAGATTTTATGGATTGACAGGAGATATCCCATCCATGTAGAGGATATCCATCAACTCACATGATTGTTATTGGAAGGAGGGGATGTATCTAAAGGATTCCAAGGGCCGATAAAGTGTGACAAAAAGAAGGTTGAAATTAGTGTGTATGAATGTTTCCATACCCATCGTGGGGGTCATACAATGAAAATTGACCAAATTCTCCTAGAAATGACAAGAACGACCTGATATGTAATTGCTAACAAGTCCATGCACTCATATTACAAGGCTGAATGCACATTGGATTATTTTTTAGTGGCATACTTATGCACAAATGATGTAGTCTTTAACTGGTGTAGTTATATGCTAGAGTAATTCCTCATTTCTTGTGAGGAAGTTCAAGATAAGGGTGGCACCTTCACATATGGATACCTGCTTATAGCCTTTTCAATGTTGAAGTGGCAGCCACCCAATGGCATACATCTAGCACTTGCAGACAAGGGGTGCCTCACAAAGATGTTTGAACATTGGCATGCAAGGGCAGACTCTGAGAATATGGAATTCAGTAATGTTGCATTCCTGAAGTGGTATACTCATTTGATTGATGCCAACCAAAGGATGTGCATACCACAAGAACTGTTGAAATTGAACACAATAAATATCTAATTCTCCTTGAATCCTCACCATACTTTTGTCTCGCCAAGGAATACAAAGCCCTCCGATTTCCACACGAGGCCATTAATGTTCTATTTGGATGAATAAATATTGGACAAAGAGGTTATGTCATGGTCGAGAGTTAAACACAACCCGCACAAGTAGGGAATGCATTACCTTTTTTCACGAGAGATTTTGAAGAAGAATATTTTAGAAGGCGAAGTAGAGTCAACTTTGGGAAAAGTAGATTTTTCGCCTAAGACTCCAATTCCATTAGACACAAAAGAACAAGAAGAACACCAACTGCAACATCCCAAAAGGACCTTACCAGAATGCCCCAAGATTCCGAATGAGGTGGTACTCTCAGGTAAGACCATCAATAACATCTCAAATGGAATTAACTTCATGCTTAAGACTATATTATTGAAAAAATAAACATGGTTTCAGAGAATAGGTCTTGAAGAACCCATTGCACAAGAAGATTTCAGTGATCCTCTCTCTTCTACAAAACCATACGACCCTCATAGGGTTTCCAGAAAATCTGTGTGGCCTACCTTTCTGAGGGGTTTGAGCACTTGTCACTTGGACATTGGGGATAAAAAGTATATACGAGTGTATTCCATCCTCCAGTTCACCTCCAACAAGCTTCATATTTCATTCTTGAGTATTTTGAATTTTTGGCCCTAGGGTTTCTAGGGTTTCGCTAATTTTTGCAGAAATTTCAGAATTAGCGTTTCTGCAAACTCATTGAAGGAGATCTTCAGTTCACTAGTTCTCTCCTATATTTCAAAGGATTATTGTTGGAATCCATAAGTCCAACAAAAACTAAAAGTTCTATCCTAGCCTTGCCGTTAGGTTTTCTAGCCAAGTTGACAAGGGTTTGTGAAGAATCTAAAATTATGATGAACATAATCATGATGGAAGAAAAGCTTGGTGGATCAAGAAAACTTAGTTCTTGGAAGCCAAGAATTCAAGGAGATGAATATATAAACATCTTATCACTCTTAGTTATTGTCCCTACCAATGATAATACTTGGTTAATTGATAGTGGTGCCTCCAGGCACATGACCAATTTTAGAGACCAGCTAACAAATTTTGTTAAGAAAGAGACACATCTACATGTTGTCCTTGGGGATGATGCTAGATATAATGTTAAAGGGATTGGAACTTCTACCTTTCAACTAGATTCAGATATGCAACTTCAACTAAGAGAAGTACTATATGTACATGGAATGAAGAGGAATGATCCAAAATGGATCTAGGAAGGCCTAAAAATCAAAGTTATCTGAATCAGACGAAACCAATGCCATTGTGTTCGTATCGTTACATCGATTATGGCCATATAATATTTTCCTCAAACAAACACCGTATGTGAAATTTATTGTGTTTTGACCAAATTCCCAAACATGCAAAAAATCAACTAGTCAAATTCAACGTTGACATCAGTAGTAGGATAGGTGATGTCAGCATGACATCATGATGACATCATCATGCTAACATGGCATAACCAAGAGGTGACACATGTCACTCAATTTGACATTTTTGGGCTGAGTTGGCACCTGTACGGATTTGACATGTGGCACTGTATGGATGACATATGGCAGTCTGTACATGACATGTCCCAATGGTAGGTTGACACATGGCAGTATAGATGAAAGATGGGATGTACGGATGCTAAAGTGGCAGGGTGAATGTGCAGTACAAATGTGACGTGGTTGTATGAAAGATGATGTGGAAACTTACTGGGTTGTAGGACAATGACGTGTCTCGCTGACTGTATGATGACAATGTTGGTGACTGGATAGTATGGGCCAATCCCAAGGTGACATGTGGCCCAATCACAGGATCCCATGTGGAACCCTGGAATTTTCCAAGGATGGCTAGTTTAAAATTTTTTTGTCACTCTGGGGTAATCTAATCCGTGACCTCCATGGGCGCCAACGACTTCGAGTAAAGGTGCTAACCATTCGAGATAATATGTTGCTTGTTATGACATCTAACATATACACATTTTGAGTTAGTGTTGGTGCATAGTTTGGGATAAGCCTCGGTCGGTGGGGTCCAGCCCCGACCAACCAGAGGCTACAACCGTTGCAAGCGCATGGAGACTTAGGGCGCGACCATATGGCCCAAGCCATAAGACCAGGAGCAAAGATCGGAGGGGCCAACGTGCTAGGACTAGCCCAAGAACACATGGCCATGCCCCATGCAACCAAGATCGAGGAAAAAATGGGTTGCGTGCTTGAATTTTTCCAAATTTTGGTTTTTAACCTTAGTATATAATTTTTATGTTGATTTTAGCCTATTTGTAATGGATTTTGGCCAAGTTTAGGAGATCTCGAGCCTGATTTGAGGCCATATCTTCGGAGGAAGTTGGGAGGATGATTCCCACTTCAAATATATATAAACCAGAGATTCTTTGCATCCTTAGATAGGTTTAGAAGAGGATAAATGTTTTAGAATGGTGAAGCCAAAGTCATTTTTTATGCAGGGAAGCCATTGAGGAGAGGAACTTCTACGGGCCAATTATGGGATCTTCGCTCAACTGTTTTCAGTGCTATTAGTTGTGTTTGGTTATTGAGGTTGAGAAGAACAAAGAAATACCATATTGTAATCCAATTGACACTTTTCTGATGTATTTTTGAAGCATTTAAGAGAAATAAAAAAAAACCTCACCCACTGAGACAAAGGCTCGAAGACGTAGGCAATCTTGCCAAACTGCGTTATCAACTTTGTTTATATGGTTTGTACATTCTTTGTGCTTACTTTTAGATATGAATTTATTATTATGTCTTCCATGTTATATCATTAATTTCTTCCTCTTTCTTCAATTCCTAAATGGTTAAAGAACTCATGTTTTAAAACTTAACCATAGTCTTAAAAGATCATTTTGGATCAAGTGGTATCAGAGTAGGTTGACGGTTGGTTTTTGAGTTTGCATGATTACCAGGGAAAAGTTGAATCGTGGTGAAGGAGATATTGTTGAAGAGAATTATTATATTGGATCAAGAAAGAGGACTTCTCAAAGTGAGAATATGACATCAGAAGAGGGAATTTCTCATAATGAGATATAGTTTCAAAAGAGCTTCTTTTCCATGTAGGAGATGGTAAAGGTTTTATATGATGATTATTTGGACCAGAAGAGACCAATTCTAGGTGAATATTCAAAAGAAAAAAGTGAAGAAGGAGAGGATCCTCCTAAACCTCCTCCTTCAACTTTTCTTCTCCATCAACTTCATCTTCTTCAAGTACAAGTTCCAAATCCACCGCAAGAAAACATTCCCATAAACATAAGCATGATATGCCTTTACTTAAGCTTGATGTGAAGTTTGAATTAACCATGTATGATGGTGAAGTCGATGCATAGAGGATTAATAAGCTTTTTAGAAAGATGGAAGTTTATTGTAGTGTGAAACAAATCAAGGATGAAGAAACTCAAATCAAATTGGCATTGCTTCGACTTGCAAGCATAACACTCATCTAGTGGCAAAGAAAGTTGTGAAATGGAACACAACAAGTGGGTAATGTATTTCCATCATGGCAAGGTTTTGTTTCCGAACTTAAAAATAAATTTTATCCTTTGGGTTATAAAGAGAAGGCTTTAATTGAATGGAAAGGTCTTAAACTAAGAAAGGGACAAATAATGGAAGAATACACAAATGAATTTCGTAAGATGGAATTAATGTTAGACATTCCATTACATACTCAAGAAACTCTTATGAAGTATATAGGAGGTTTACATACACATATTCGTAACACTGTATCTATGTTTGGACTTACTAATCTTGATGAGGTTTTTGTTCAAGCAACATACATTCAGGTAGGTAAAACATGAGTTGGTGTATCAGGGGAATCGTCTTCAAGAAAAGAGGACAAATGGAAGGGGAATGGAAAGAAAGAGAATTAAATGACAAGAAGGGAAGATAAGATCTCTTCCAAGCATTGTAATAAAGAAGGGCATGATGATGACCATTGTTGGAAATTTCACCCAGAGAAGAGAACGAAGTGGTTCAAAGAAAGGAAACAGAGGAAAAGAGTTGCAACAACATCACAACCAATAGACTTGGGATCAGATTCGGGTGATGAGTCTAAAATACCAGCAGTTGGTTTGATAGGTAAAATTGGTGATGGATATGATTCTAGAAGTAAATTGTTTCATATAAGGGTCATACTGAATCATACTAAGTTCGACACGGTGATAGATAGTGGATCTCAATCTGACCTGATTTTAGAGGAAGTGGTTAGACAATTGGGATTAAACACTCAGATGCATCATAAACCTTAATCACTTAAATGGATAACAAACAATCATAAATTTCACATAACAAAGAAATTCACTTTAAATTTTACAATTTCATCAAAATGTGTGGATGAGGTAGCATGTGATGTGGTTCCACTCAGTGAATGTGGAATGGTTTTAGGTAGTCCTTATTTGTATGATCGAAAGAAATATTCTACAAGGAACATAATCAATATCACTTAATCAAAGAAGGAAATGAATATGTTGTACATGCTCATCACTTAAAATAAAATCAATCTCTTCAAACAATGGAACAATTAAGGAAGGAATCTTATGCAGGCAACACACCTATAATTGTGCCAAATCAAGCAATTTATCTTAAGCATGAACATGAGATGATTGTAGAATGGAAGTTCAATCATACTTTACTTCAAGATAAGTTAATGTCGTGCAAGTACTACAAACATATTAGCTCATTTGCAATCATATTTTTTATGTTATCATTGCTAATGTTTTCAACATGGATGGTACTGGCTTCAGTAAGATGTGAAACAGTACAAGTGGCTAAAAATATGTTGTTAGTTGTCATGGTTGTTTTGAAATTGATATTGATGAGACAGGTGCACAGGATAGAGTTTAAAGACAGAGAACAAGTGGGGTGGCATATCCTGCACTTGATGACTGGTTAGTATCCTTTTGGAGGACCAAAATGTCTTAGTGGGGAGGTGTGATATAAAATGGATCCAGGAAGGCATAAAAATCAAATATCTCAGAATCAGATGAAACTAGGGCCATTGCATCTTTCACGTCACATTGATTATGGCCATATCATTTTTTCCTCAAACGAACACCATATGTGAAAGTTATCGCGTTCTGACCAAATTCCCAAACAGGGAAAAATTCAACTAGTCAAAGTCAATAGTCAAAGTCAATGCGGATGTCAGCAGTATGATAGGTGACATCAACATGATTTCATGATGATGTGGCATCACCAGCAGGTGACATGTGTCACTCAAATTCAACATTTTTGGGCTGAGTTGGCATCTGTACGGATTTGACACGTGGAAATGTATGGATGAACTGTGTCATTTCGTACTTGACGTGGCCCAATGGCAAGATAACATGTGGCAATATGGATGACATTTGGGATGTAAGGATGATGACATGGCAGGGTGATTGTGCAGTACATACATGATGTGGCACAACATGTGGTTGTACGATAGGTGACTGGGCATGTGATGAAAGATGACGTGGAAGATGACTGGGTTGTACGACGATGACATGGCTCACTAATTGTATGCTAATAGTGCTGGTGACTGGAAAGTATGGGCCAATCTTGAGGTGACACATTTCCCAATAAAAAGGTGTCACGTGGCACCACAGAATTTTCCAAGGACAACTAGTTTAAAAATTTGTTATGACTTGGGGGGAATCGAACACGTGACCTCTGTGGGTTCCAGCGACTTCAGGGAAAGGTGCTAACTATTCGGGCTAGTATGTTTCTTTGTATTCCATATGGAATATACACATTTTTAATTAGCATTGGCACATAGTTTGGGATAAGCCCTGGTTGGCAGGGGCCATCCCTGACTGACAAGGGGATACAACAGTTGTAGGCACGTGGAGACATAGGGCGCGACCATATCGCCCAAGACATAAGACTAGGAGAAACAATCAGAGGGGCCAATGCACTAGGACTAGATCGAGGACACATGGCCATGCCCCACGCAACCAAGATCTAGGAAAAAAGGGGTTGCACACCAACATTTTTCCAAATTTGGGTTTATAACTTTATTATATAATCTTTATGCTGATTTTAGCCTGCTTGTAATGGAGTTTGGCCATTTTTGGGAGATATGGAGCGTGATTGGAGGCCATATTTTGGGAGGAAGTTAGGAGGATTATTCCCACTTCATATATATATATAAAAAAGGTTCTTGGAAGCCTTAGACATGTTCAGAAGAGGATAAATGTTGTAGAATTGTGAAGCCAAAGTCATTTTTTATGCAAGGAAGCCATTGAGGAGAGGAAATTTGCGGGCCAATTCCGGGAGCTTCGCTCAACCATTTTTAGTGACATCAATTGTGTTGGGTTCTTGAGGTTGAGCAGAACAAAACCAAACTAGCTTGTAATCCAATTGACACTATTCTAGTGTACTTTGGAAGCATTGAAGAGAAATAAGAGATCCTCACCCACTGAGACAAAGTCCCGGAGATGTAGGAAATCTCGCCAAACTCCATTAACAACTTTGTTGTTATGGTTTGTTGATTCTTTGTGCTTACTTTCAGATCTATAGTTCTTATTAAGGCTGCCATGTTATATCATTAATTTCTTCCTCTTTCTTCAATTCCTAAATGGTTAATGAACTCATGTTTTAAAACTTAACCATAGACTTAAAATATCATTTCGGATCAAGGAACCTATGTTGATTAATTGGGTTGGTTGTCATTGATGTCAACCCTTGAAAAAAGTCTAGTAGCAAGTTTCAGTAGCACAAAGGTTTGGGTAATGGACCCAAGTTTGTTTGATGGATAATGGTATGATTTTTGATATATTTGTAGGCAAGACTATTCTAGATGGATAGTACATGTCATTCCATTTCCAGTGGTATATGGATTGCCACATAACTCCTCATGGTTAGATATTTATAGCCATGCGAAGTTGGAGAACACTCATGAGTCATTTAGAAGCCCCAAAAGGTCAAAGTAGTCAAAGTGTTTGCAAATAAGAAATTATTTAAATAATAAAGTGAAGTGATGAGTGCACTATAAGTCAAAGAGGATGCAAAATAAATTATTTAAATGATAAAGTTAATGGAGAACTTACTAATTATGGAAAGAGGTTAAGTTAAGTGGACAAGTGGTTATAAGTGGGTTAATCCTAAAATAAGGAAAGTTGGTTAAGATGGTTAGAAGGTAACCCATTGAATAAGCTACATAAAAGTATAAATAAGAGGAAAGGGTATCTAATTCAAATCATACTTGAATATCTATTTTTGTGAAAGGTTATTTGGGCAGGTATTATTGATAGAGAAAACTTGCAGCAGAAAAAGTGCGGCAGGAAAAGTGTGGCAGAAAAAGGGTTGCAGGAAAACTGCAGCAGAAAAAGTGTGATGGAAAATGTGCGACAGAAAAAGTGTGGCAGAAAAAGTGTGACAGAAAAAGTGCGGCAGAAAAATTGCAGTTGAAAAAGTGTAGCAAGAAAAGTGTGGTAGAAAAAGTGTGGCAGGAAAAGTGCAGAAGAAAAAAGTGTGGAAGGAAAAGTGTGGAAGGAAAAGTGTGGCAGAAAAAGTGCAGCAGAAAAATCATAGCAGGAAAAGTGTTGCAGGAAAAGTGCAGAAGAAAAAGTGCGATAGAAAAATAATGGCAGAAAGATCACGGTAGTGGATTCGCGACAACAAAACCACGACAACAGAACGCTACAAGAAGAAAAAAAAGGTATGGTTCTCATATGTGTAGTGTTGAATTTATGAATCAAGTTGAGGGTTTGC
Organism: Picea engelmannii; assembly: GCA_009831015.1. NCBI lineage: Eukaryota > Viridiplantae > Streptophyta > Pinopsida > Pinales > Pinaceae > Picea > Picea engelmannii. The sequence continues at coordinate 199,914 of ML798458.1, read as the reverse complement.
CTTGTAAATATGTTGCATTCTCTCTTGGGAGTTTATGGCTTGTTGTAGAGTTGATCTAAGGCAGATCTACTGAAGTTTAATATTGGTTCATGATTGAGGGGTTTTGGTTGAGTTATATTGTTGAAGTTATTGGTACAGATAGAGGTTGTATAACAATGAGGTTCTAGAACATGGTTTGAGGTACAAACTTGTGGTATAGTGTTTGAGGTATATGTGATCAGATCAGATTTGGATGATGAAATTGATGAGGACTTTTGGTTGTGGTACATGTTGGGTACATGGTTGAGACAAGTAGTTGATGAGTTGGCACATACATGAGGTGTATATTTGGTGATGTTGGTACATCTTGATGAGTCATAGTTTATGTGTATTGGATGCATGATTGTTACATATTTGGTGCATGGTCGATGCACTCATTGATAGTACAGGTTGAGGTATAGGTTGGTGCATGGTTGATGCACTCGTCGATAGTACAGGTTGAGGTATAGGTTGGTGCATGGTTTATGCACTTGTTTATGGTATAGGTTGATTACAAGTTGTTTGGTACATGTTTTTACTTTTTGGTTGGTTGCAGGTCAGTGGTACAGGTTGTTATAGTGGCATATGTCATAGTGATAGTGTGATAGTGGTTCCATCATTCTACTTCTACATCAGGGCGGTTGGACAGGGAAAATACAGGTGGTTGTAGCCACCTTCTGGTTGTAGTCGGAGAACATAGGGGGTTGTATACTTCTTCTAGTTTTAGCCAGAGAATTGGGGAGTTTTTGCTTCCCTTAGCTTGTATCCTGAGAAACTAGGGGTTTGGAGCCTCCTTCTAGTAGTAGTTGGAAAACAATGGAGGTTGGTTCTTCCAATGAATTTAATTCTTAAATATAATAATAATTGTGTGTTTTTCTCCCTCTTTGGGTTTCCACGTAAAACATTGGTGTACTATGTATGTGTGTGATTGCTCATTTGTTATTTTACTCGCAACTATTGGATGATAATGCTACATTGATATAACACTTGAATTTTATGGTGAAAAATGATTAAATTGATCTATTACTGATTCACCCCCCTTCTTAGTAATCCAATAATTGGTATCAGAGTTGGTTCCTTCAGGAAACAGTTTAACCACTGGAAGAAGATCATGGATTATTTTAAGAATGGAGTACACATGTTTAATGGTCATAATGGTTTTAAGTATGAGATATGAAGTAGAAGGATGAAAGTATTTTTACAAGCACAAGGACATTATATCTGACTATCAGTTGTTATAGGATATTATAGTTCAAAATGGGAAAATATTGTAGCCAAGAAGGACTTAAAGAAGAATAACAAAATAACAATGGATTTCATCTGTGAAGGATTACCTAATCCAGTAAGAGAAAAGGTTAGTAAATGTTCATCAGCCAAAGAACTTTGGGATAAGTTACATGACATATATTATTCACCCATCGTAGATTCAGAAAATTCCAAAGAAGATGCATATACAGATCAAGAAGAATTATGTTCACCATGTCAAACAGATTCAAAAGATGAAGAGTACATAATCACCAAAGGTATGTTGTGATGCTTTAATTGTGAAAAATGTGAACATATTGAAATAGAATTCGATGAAGTAAATGAGATAGAAAAAATAATTGAAAAGGAAGACAATTATGAAGCAGAATTGATTAGTGCTTTAGATTAACTAAGAGAAGAAAACAATTCACTCAAGAAAGAATTGATGAAACAAAAGGAAAGCGTTCACATTTTTGAAGAAGCCCAACAAGTCATCAAGAAATTAATAACTCAAGTAGAAGAATCCAAAAAGATCGAAGAAAATCTTGAATATCAAAAGACGTATTTGGAAGCCAACATAGAAGCACAAAATGAAGAAGAAAAAATGAGAGAGAATATATTGACAGATCATCTTAAGGAAAGAACTAATGATCTAAACCAGCTTGAGGCAGATTTTGGTCAAGAAGAGAAAGGACTTGAAGAAGAAATAATGACATTAAAAATTCAACTTGAAGAAGCGAAAAGAACAAAATAAGTCATGAAGTCTCAGATAATGAAGAAATAAGAAGAGGTTGAGAACCTTGAAGAAGAAGTTGTCACATTGAGAAGTAAAATTGTCAAGCTCAACAAGAATGTTGAAGAGACATAAACATCCACATCAGTTCTAGAGAATGAAGAGAATCACTCTAGGTTGTTAGAAAAGAAGAATAAAGAAAATAGAAAGAGCTATGTAGAAGTACTCAAAGGAAGGAATCATGGTCAACCAAAATCTAAGAAAACTATTGAAGATACATCTTCAAGAAGACCATCCATGTTCAAGCCACAAAGAAGATTCAATCATTATCATGATGAGTCAAGGAAAAAATTCAGAAGGGCTATGCCACAAAGAAGATCATTCACTCCCAGGTATGGAAATTTCTTTTATGGACATTTTTTTTATTATACTAAATTTTGACATAAGGTTGCATATTGCATGGATTATAAAAGAAATGTTCAAGAAATAAATTCCTATGTGGCCCCGAATGTTACAAATGTCATAACTATGGACACATAGCTAGTGATTTTAGAATCATCATTGATACTTCCATGAAAGAGAACACTGATATCAGATGTAATAAAGTATGGATAAGAAAACACGAAGAAAAGGTGAACAAAGACCAAGTCACAAAGATCACAAGATTGGCAATAAAATGAGATGAAGAAAATTCTATAGAGAAAAAGAAAGATGTGAGATACATAAAGGTTTGGAAAACAACTAAAAGAAAAGAAGGACATATAAATAAGGAATAGGTTCAAGAGATTGTACTTTTAGGCATTGTAGTGAAATATGAATCCACAAACAAAAATAAATAAGTCAGAGCTCATAGAGATAATGAATCTACCAATGAAGATTATGATGAATACACATAAGAGAATGAATTGTTCTGAGCCATCCAACTTAGATACTCCCAGGTAACATGAATATTAGATAGGGGTATTCTATGCGATAGTTGTGATAGACCAAAGAATCATCCTTCGAGCAGCTTGGAGAGTTTGAATAGACAGATCTAGAGAAGTCAGTTAATAGAAGTACAATCAGTTGTAGTAGTGAATACTTCATGATAGTACATTGATAAATGGGTCAACATTATGGACATTGTCCAGTAGAGTCTCGGATAGTATGGACAGAGATGAATTCATAGATTGGTTCAAAGACAAAGGAAAATTATCATAATGGATGATAATTACACATGAAATGGATCGAACAATGCCAATGGATTCAAAATTGATAGACATTTTTTGGACACATGTAGTGCATACAACAGTTCACATTCAAAATAGAGTAATTCTTAGAAACAACAATGACAAAAATTCCTACAGGCTATGGAAAGGAAGACCAACAAATGTGAAGCACTTCAGAGTATTTGGAAGAAAATGCTACATCAAAAGAGAAGATAGCAAAATGGGAAAGTTTGACTCTTGTGTGGACAAAGAAGTGATTGTTGGTTACTCAAGTACAAGGAAAGCATACAAGTGTTACAATCTGAGGTTGAACAAAGTTGTGGAAAGAATCAATGTAACAATTGATGAAATAGGTGGACAAGAATTAAAAGAAGAAGAAAATGAATCAATGGAACAACTTTACGAATAATAAGCATAATATGAAGAAGAAGTCTACATTGAACAACTAGAAGGATTTTAGTTGTCAGAGAACGCATATTATGTGTGAAAATTGAAGAAGGCATTGTATGGTCTAAAACATGATCCCAGAGCATGGTACTCTAGACTAGATAAATATCTACAGCAGGAAGGGTTCAGAAAAGGAAGTGCAGAAAACAACCTCTACATCAAGAATGAATTTGAAATGTCATTACTCGGAGAACTATCCTTCTTTATGGGTCTTTAGATACGTCAAAACAACCAAGGAATTTTTATTTCTCAAACTAAGTATATCAGAGAAAAGCTAAAGAGGTTCGGAATGGAAGATTGCAAACGAGTTACCACTCCTATGCAAACCAGTTGCAAGTTCAACAAAAATGATGATTCAATGTTTACAGACCATAGTAGTACAGGTCAATGTTTGGTAGCTTACTATATGTGACAACATCTAGACCATATGAAATACAGGAATTTGGATAGGTATCGTGATTTCAAGAAGCGCCAAAGGAATCACATGTATTAGTAGTGAAGAGGATTTTCAAATATCTCAAAGGAACATTAGAGTTTGGATTATGGTATCCAAAAGGAAAGGATCTGTCACTTATTGCCTACACATATGCAGATTGGAAAGATTGCATTAATGACCGATGAAGCACCAGTGGAGCAACTTTCTACTTGGGTGAGTGCTTAGTATCTTTGCTAAGAAAGAAACAATCATCCATATCTTTATCTACATCCGAAGTAGAGTATATTTCAACAACAAGATGTTGTGCATAGGTTCTATGGATGAGACAAACTCTGACAGATATACAGGTTGAGTATGATAAGATTATTCCAAACTATTGTGATAATACAAATTCCATCAATATCTCAAAGAACCCTGTGATGTACTCCAAGACGAAGAAAATTCCAATCAAGTACCCTTTCTATAGGAATAGGTTGTAGAGAAGAACATCAGAGTTGAATATGTGGGCACAAAATAACAAGTGGTGGACATATTTACAAAACCTCTTACATAAGAATCCTTTGAGTATCTTTGCTAGAGACTTAGAGTAATTTCTCCTCCAAAATGAATGTTTTTGAATGCTTATCTTATATGTCTTATATACACGAGGAAGCACCATAAAGAGGACAGTTCAGGTCAGGAGATCAGTTTCAAGAATATTTTTTTCATGGGAGTATCCCCAAGGACAGTTCAGTTAGGGGGAGTAGCCCCGGATGGAAAGATTGATGACAAAGGGGGAGAGACTTATCAGATGCAGAGCAAAGAGGCATGGGTCCAGGGGGAGCGATGGCCACAGGGGAAGCATGAGTGGTATGACTTCATTATTGCATCAGAGTGTTTCCATAAATGCCAAATAGGGATGTTGTTCATTAATTGGTTTGGTTTTCATTGATGTCAATCCTTGAATAAAGTCCAATAGAAAATTTCGGTAGCACAAAGGTTTGGGTAATACACCCAAGTTTATTTTATGGATAATGGTATGAGTTTTGATATATTTGTAGGAAAGAATATTCTAGATGGATAGTACATGCCATTTCATTTCTAGTGGTATGTGGAATGTCACATAACTCCTCACGGTTAGATATTTATGGCCATGTGAAGTTGGAGAACCCTCATGAGTCATATAGAAGCCCCAAAAGGTCAAAGTAGTCAAAGTGTTTGAAAAGAAGAAATTATTTAAATAATAAAGTGAAGTGATGAGTGTACTATAGTCAAAGAGGATGCAAAAGAAATCATTTAAATAATAAAATTAATGGAGAACTTACTAATTATGGAAAGAGGTTAAGTTAAGTGGACAAGTGGTTATAAGTGGGTTAACCCTAAAATAAGGAAAGTGGGTTAAGATGATTAGAAGGTAACCCCTTGAGGAAGATACATAAAAGTATAAATAAGAGGCAAGGGTCTCTCATTCAAATCACACTTGAATATTATTGAATATCTATTTTTGTGAAAGTTTATTTGGGCATGTATTATTGATAGAGAAAAATTGTAGTAGAAAAAGTGAGGCAGGAAAAGTGCGACAAGAAAAGTGTGGCATAAAAACTGTGTCATATAACATGCGTCAGAAAATGTGTGGTAGGAAAATTGTGGAAGGAAAAGTGTGCCAAGAAATGTGTGGAAGAAAAAGTGCAACAGAAAAAGTGCTGCAGAAAAATTGCACCAGAAAAAGTGTGGTAGGAAACATGTGGTAGAAAAAGTGTGCTAGAAAAAGTGCGGCAAGAAAACTATGGAAGAAAACATGCGGTAGGAAAAGTGCGGAAGAAAAAGTGCAGCAAGAAAAGTGCGGCAGAAAAATCGCTCCAGGAAAAGTGTGGCAGGAAAAGTGCGGAAGAAAAAGTGTAGTAGAAAAATCATGGCAGAAAAATTGCGGCAGCAAAACCGCGACAACAGAACGCTACAAGAAGAAAAAAAAGTTATGTTTCTCATATGTGTAGTGTTGAATTTATGGATCAAGTTGAGGGTTTTCCTTGTAAATATGTTGGATGTCCTCTTGGAAGTTTATGGCTTGTTGTAGAGTTGATCTGACGTAGATCCACATAAGTTTAATATTGGTTCATGTTTGAGGGATTTTGGTTGAGGTATGTTGTTGAAGTTATTGGTACAGATAGAGGTTGTATAATAGTGAGGCTCTAGCACATGGTTTGAGGTAAAAACTTGTGGTATAGTGTTTGAGGTATATGTGATCAGATCAGATTTGGATGATGAAATTGATGAGGGATTTTGGTTAAGGTACATTTTGGGTACATGGTTGAGACATGTAGTTGATGAGTTGGCACATACATGAGGTGTATAGTTGATGATGTTGGTACATCTTGATGAGTCATAGTTTATGTGTATTTTATGCATGATTAGTACATATTTGGTGCATGGTTGATGCACTCGTTGATGGTACAGGTTCGTGCATGGTTGATGCACTTGTTTATGGTATAGTTTGATTACAAATTTTTTGGTACAGGTTTTTACAGGTTGGTTGGCTGTATGTCAGTGGTACAAGTTGTTACAGTGGTATATCTCACAGTGATAGTGTGATAGTGGTTCCATAATTCTACTTATACGTTGGGGCGGTTGGACAGGGAAAGGGCATGTGGTTGTAGCCACCTTCTGGTTGTAGCAAGAAAACATAGGGGGTTGTAGCCTCCTTTTGGTTGTACCCATAGAATTGGGGAGTTGGATATTCCCTCAGGTTGTAGCCTGAAAAACTAGGGGGTTGGATCCTCCTTCCATTTTCATCTTGAAAACAAAGGAAGTTGGTGCTTCCAATGAACATAATTATTAAAGACATATAAGAAAAAGTATTCCATGGTTTTCTCCCTCTTTGGGTTTCCATGTAAAACATTAGTGTACTGTGTATTTGTGTGATTTCTCATTTTTTATTTTACTCTGCAATTATTGGGTGATAATGCTACATTTATATAACACTTTCATTTTATGGTGAAAAAGGATTAAATTTATCTATTACCGATTCACCCCCCTTCTCAGTAATACAACAAACTCATCTCCATTTCTTCCTTGGAAGACAAAGGCTACAAGGTTATCTATTTAGAAGGAAGAGTTCTTGCATGGCGCAAAGACTCACATATAAATTCTTCCAAAGTAATTGGTGTCCAAGAAAACAACTTGTACGGATTAACCATCAGACCTTTCCAGGCCCTTCTACATGACACTATCATCTTCATTGATCTATGGAATAGAAGACTTGATCACATTCATTATAGAGATCTTCCAACTCTGGGGAATATGGTAATAGGCCTTCCAGATATAAAAGATTTAGTAGAAAGGTGTTTGAAGAGGTTGTTCCCTTGGCAAGAATGTTAAAGGATCCTTATTGAGCAGTGACAATAGATCTAGGGAAATATTGGACTTGATACATTCAGATGTGTGTGGGCCAATGCATGTTGCATCTCTAAATGGGTACTTGTACTATGTACTCTTCATAGATGATCACTCTCAAAAAAAATGTATTTACTTCCTGAAGAACAAGGATGGATTCCTTCCAAAATTTCAAGAATTCAAAGCTCAGGTTGAGAACCTGACCGGAAGAAAGATAAAGGTACTAAGATCATATAATGGAGGAGAATACACCTCCAAACATTTCAACAATTTCTATATTGAAGCAGGGATCAAGAGGGAGTTCACAGTTCCTTACAACCCTCATCAAAATGGGGTTGCAGAGAGGAAAAGAAGAAATATCATCGAAGAAACCAAAGCAATGATACATGATTAGAGTCTACCTATGAATCTATGGGAAAAAGTATGTATGGAAACATTATATGTTCATAATAGGATTCCTCGTCAGATCTTGAAGAACATTACCCCAAAAAAAGACTTCACTGGAATAAATCCTGAGATTGGACACTTCAGGATATTTGGGTGCCCAATATATTTCCATGTACCCAAAGAGAACAAATCCAAGCTAGACCCTTCAGGGAGAAAGGGAATATTTGTAGGATATAATGAATCCTTGAAGGCATATTGGATATACATTCATGGTCAGAGATAAATCGAAATAAGTAGAGATGTTACTTTTGAAAAAGAGATAGCATTCCAAAGATCTAGAGAATCTCATATGGAAATTGATAGTGAGACAATGCCTTCTCCCCCTTCAGTAGTTTAGAGGGAGACAAACATTATTCCAGTTGAACCAGTCTTCCTAGTTGATCCAGTTGTTCTGGCCAATCCAGATTCTCGAATTGACATGATCAGAGATATTAAAGTAGGACATAAAAGGCTTGCTTAGGCCTGAAAAACTCTACAGAAAGAAGATGGACATACAACCCCTCAAGGGACAAATAGAGAGAGAAAGATACCAAAGATATTCTCAAGCTACCTATTAGTCATGATCCACATCATTGAATCCAAGACTTCTTGTCATGGAGAAGCTTCAAGTGAATAGGTATGGCAAGATGCCATGACGAAAGAATATCATTCTATATTGAAAAATGATGTATGGGATATTGTTCTGAGACTAGAGGGAAAGTCTGTAGTGATTTCCAAATGGATTTATAAAATAAAGAATCCAGCTGATGCAAGCATCAGGAAATACAAAGAGAGATTTGTAGCCATAGGGTTCTCACAAGTAGAGGGAGTTGACTATGATGATATTGTTTCTCCAGTAGCCCGATACACTTCCATGTGTTCTATCATTGCACTGGCTTCTTCCATGGGTATGATAAGAATTTTATATCGAGCAGTCATAAGGATTCTTTATACAAAATGAAAAATCTCATGTGTGCAGGTTGAAGAAATCCATGTATGGACTAAAGGAAGAACCTCGTGCTTGGTATGAGAAAATTGATGGATTCCTAACGAGTTTGGGATTCAACAAGAGTGTTGTTGATACAAACCTATATTATCACATTGATGGCAATGAGTGCTTAATCTTGGTCCCATATGTGAACGACCTTTTCCTCACTGGTTCAGAGAGACTCATTACTGAATTCCAATAAGCCTTGACAAATAAATTTGATATGGAGGATTTAGGCTTGATGCATTACTTCTTGGGACAAAAGTATGGTAGAGGAAAGATGAGATTTTCCTGAGTCAAGGAAAATATACTGTGGAGATATTGAAAACGTTTGTTATGAAAGATTGGAAATCCATGCCTACACCAATGTTGACAGATTTCAAGACGATGAATAATGTTGATTCAAGAGATATTGATCCACACTTGTACAGACTGTTGATTGGATCACTGATGTATCTGGTTAACACTAGACCTGATATATGCTATGCAGTAAATTTTCTTAGTGATTTCATGAGCCAACCAAGATAGACTCACTAGATAGCAGAAAAGCATGTATTGAGATACCTACGAGGCACAATTGGATATGGCCTAAGATATTCCTCCATTGTAGATTTCATCCTGCAGGGATATGTCGATGCAGATTAGGCAAGAAGCGCAGTGGACAGGAAGAGCACCTCCAGTTTTTTCTTTACTTTAGGGTCTTCCATGGTTTCCTAGTGTAGCAAGAAACATACCTATGTGGCATTGAGTACTGCAGAGTTAGAGTACATAGCATTGAGTGTGGAAGTCCATGAAGTAGTGTGGATTCACAAAATTCTAACTGATTTATTCGATCATGAGATGGATCCTACTACTATCCATTGTGATAACCAGAGCTGTGTGAAGCTCTATGAGAACCCCGTGTTTCTGTTAAGAACCAAATATCAATATAGCATAGAAAAACCTCAGAAAATGTACTGAATGCCTTGAAAAAGAGATAATTTCAAATAATAAGCCTCTTCAAGGGGGAAACCTCCTTTTACCCCACTTAAATGTTCAAGTACAAGATGATTCCAAATGAAAATGTCTCCTTGGTATATATAGGAGACTAGGAGATATAATTACAACTAATGGAATAAAGCCAACATAAATAAAATAACATTACTAATCTAATATGACCCAATTAAGGGATAATGAGCCAATATTAGGGCTTAACATACCCCTCCCCTTGAGACAAGTGGTGTCCACAGTGATTGAGTAACTCTAGATGATTCTATATAAAAGACTCATCTTCCCAAGTGGAACCTTCAACCGGTAGTTTCGTCCATTTAATGAGATACTCTGAAATGGATCTATTCCTCAGCTGGCGAATTCTTGTGTCAGTGATGGATTTAGGTTCCAATATGATTTTTCCTTCCTCGTAAAGTTCTGGAAATATTGTTGGAACTAGGATATTGTCACCTATAACCTTCTTTAAGCATGAAACATGGAAAACTGGGTGTACTCGTGAAGATGCAGGCAAATCCAATTTGTATGCCATAGTACCAATCTTTTGCAAAACCTTATAAGGGTCATATTACTTTGGTGATAATTTATTATCCTTCTTGGCTTGCTTGAGGGACATCTATTTGTATGGTTGTATCCTTAAAAACACCCAATCCCCTACTTCAAAACTTCTTTCACTACGACGTTGATCTGCTTGTTATTTCATGCGATTTTGTGCCATGGTTATATTGTCCTTTAAGATTTGGATAACTTGTTGTTGATTCTCGATGTGATCTTCCATTGCTTGAACCTTAGATTTTTATTTTAGACAAGAAGTGATGGAAAGAGGGTGGTATCCATAAAGTGCCATAAATGGTGTCATTTTTGTTGTAGTATGCAAGAAAGTGTTATACCACCATTCTACCAAGGGTAACCATTTGAACCATTATGTTTGTTTATTAGAGACAAAGCAATGAAGGTAGCCTTCTAGAAATTTGTTCACTATCTCGGTTTGTCCATCAGATTGAGGATGATAGGATGAGATATGAGCCAATTGAGTACCCAAACAAGAAAACAATTATGTTAAAAAATGTCCAGTGAAGATGGGATCTCTGTCACTTACAATAATCTTTGGGTTGCCATGTAGCTTTTGAACTGTCTCCATGAATGCAGTTGAAACTGTACTAACTTTGAAGGGATGAGAGAGTGCACAAAAGTGTGTGTACTTGGTCAATCTATCAACAAACACCATGATGACACTCTTTCCTTCAGACTTCGGTAACCCTGTGATGAAATCCATGGAAACCTCCTCCCAGAGATGACTTGGGATGGATAATGGTTTTAAAAGACTTGGGGTCTTAATTGTTTCCACCTTATTTTGTTGGCAAACCAAACATTCTTCCACAAAACTTTGAACATCAGTTTTAAGGCCATCCCAAAAAAAATACTTCTTGACTTTATGGTAGGTTTTCAAAAATCCCGAGTGCCCTCCTACTGGAGAGGTGTGAAATTCCAATAGTTCCATTTGTTTGATTTGGGAGTTCTTACATAAATATAAGCAATCTTTGTACCATAGTGAATCATTTTTCCATGTAAATGTATCTGATGGACTGGAATCCTGCTACAACCTTTGAATGAGAGTCCATATTTTTTTGTCATTCTTCCATTCATCCATTGATTCTATTATCCAATCGGGTTGGATGATCGAGATAGCATAGAGAAAGACCTCAACATATTCATCCTTTCTTGAGAGTGCATCTACCACAACATTTTTCTTCCCCTTTTTATAGACGATTTCAAAATCATAACCCAATATCTTGGTTACCCATTTTTTTTGTTCTTCTAAAGATAATATTTGTTCCAAGAAGTATTTAAGACTATCATGATCTGTTTTGACCTTGAAGTGCCTACCTATTAGGTAAGGACGCCATTTCTTCAATGCATGTAGTATTTCCATCATTTCTTTTTCATAAATGGGTTTGTGTAAGTCCTTTCCC
>ML798458.1:126214-178549 GCA_009831015.1 Picea engelmannii | reverse complement strand
CTCACTTTTTCTACTACAATTTTTCTCTATCAATAATACATGCCCAAATAAACTTTCACAAAAATAGATATTCAATAATATTCAAGTGTGATTTGAATGAGAGACCCTTGCCTCTTATTTATACTTTTATGTATCTTCCTCAAGGGGTTACCTTCTAATCATCTTAACCCACTTTCCTTATTTTAGGGTTAACCCACTTATAACCACTTGTCCACTTAACTTAACCTCTTTCCATAATTAGTAAGTTCTCCATTAATTTTATTATTTAAATGATTTCTTTTGCATCCTCTTTGACTATAGTACACTCATCACTTCACTTTATTATTTAAATAATTTCTTCTTTTCAAACACTTTGACTACTTTGACCTTTTGGGGCTTCTATATGACTCATGAGGGTTCTCCAACTTCACATGGCCATAAATATCTAACCGTGAGGAGTTATGTGACATTCCACATACCACTAGAAATGAAATGGCATGTACTATCCATCTAGAATATTCTTTCCTACAAATATATCAAAACTCATACCATTATCCATAAAATAAACTTGGGTGTATTACCCAAACCTTTGTGCTACCGAAATTTTCTATTGGACTTTATTCAAGGATTGACATCAATGAAAACCAAACCAATTAATGAACAACATCCCTATTTGGCATTTATGGAAACACTCTGATGCAATAATGAAGTCATACCACTCATGCTTCCCCTGTGGCCATCGCTCCCCCTGGACCCATGCCTCTTTGCTCTGCATCTGATAAGTCTCTCCCCCTTTGTCATCAATCTTTCCATCCGGGGCTACTCCCCCTAACTGAACTGTCCTTGGGGATACTCCCATGAAAAAAATATTCTTGAAACTGATCTCCTGACCTGAACTGTCCTCTTTATGGTGCTTCCTCGTGTATATAAGACATATAAGATAAGCATTCAAAAACATTCATTTTGGAGGAGAAATTACTCTAAGTCTCTAGCAAAGATACTCAAAGGATTCTTATGTAAGAGGTTTTGTAAATATGTCCACCACTTGTTATTTTGTGCCCACATATTCAACTCTGATGTTCTTCTCTACAACCTATTCCTATAGAAAGGGTACTTGATTGGAATTTTCTTCGTCTTGGAGTACATCACAGGGTTCTTTGAGATATTGATGGAATTTGTATTATCACAATAGTTTGGAATAATCTTATCATACTCAACCTGTATATCTGTCAGAGTTTGTCTCATCCATAGAACCTATGCACAACATCTTGTTGTTGAAATATACTCTACTTCGGATGTAGATAAAGATATGGATGATTGTTTCTTTCTTAGCAAAGATACTAAGCACTCACCCAAGTAGAAAGTTGCTCCACTGGTGCTTCATCGGTCATTAATGCAATCTTTCCAATCTGCATATGTGTAGGCAATAAGTGACAGATCCTTTCCTTTTGGATACCATAATCCAAACTCTAATGTTCCTTTGAGATATTTGAAAATCCTCTTCACTACTAATACATGTGATTCCTTTGGCGCTTCTTGAAATCACGATACCTATCCAAATTCCTGTATTTCATATGGTCTAGATGTTGTCACATATAGTAAGCTACCAAACATTGACCTGTACTACTATGGTCTGTAAACATTGAATCATCATTTTTGTTGAACTTGCAACTGGTTTGCATAGGAGTGGTAACTCGTTTGCAATCTTCCATTCCGAACCTCTTTAGCTTTTCTCTGATATACTTAGTTTGAGAAATAAAAATTCCTTGGTTGTTTTGACGTATCTAAAGACCCATAAAGAAGGATAGTTCTCCGAGTAATGACATTTCAAATTCATTCTTGATGTAGAGGTTGTTTTCTGCACTTCCTTTTCTGAACCCTTCCTGCTGTAGATATTTATCTAGTCTAGAGTACCATGCTCTGGGATCATGTTTTAGACCATACAATGCCTTCTTCAATTTTCACACATAATATGCGTTCTCTGACAACTAAAATCCTTCTAGTTGTTCAATGTAGACTTCTTCTTCATATTATGCTTATTATTCGTAAAGTTGTTCCATTGATTCATTTTCTTCTTCTTTTAATTCTTGTCCACCTATTTCATCAATTGTTACATTGATTCTTTCCACAACTTTGTTCAACCTCAGATTGTAACACTTGTATGCTTTCCTTGTACTTGAGTAACCAACAATCACTTCTTTGTCCACACAAGAGTCAAACTTTCCCATTTTGCTATCTTCTCTTTTGATGTAGCATTTTCTTCCAAATACTCTGAAGTGCTTCACATTTGTTGGTCTTCCTTTCCATAGCCTGTAGGAATTTTTGTCATTGTTGTTTCTAAGAATTACTCTATTTTGAATGTGAACTGTTGTATGCACTACATGTGTCCAAAAAATGTCTATCAATTTTGAATCCATTGGCATTGTTCGATCCATTTCATGTGTAATTATCATCCATTATGATAATTTTCCTTTGTCTTTGAACCAATCTATGAATTCATCTCTGTCCATACTATCCGAGACTCTACTGGACAATGTCCATAATGTTGACCCATTTATCAATGTACTATCATGAAGTATTCACTACTACAACTGATTGTACTTCTATTAACTGACTTCTCTAGATCTGTCTATTCAAACTCTCCAAGCTGCTCGAAGGATGATTCTTTGGTCTATCACAACTATCGCATAGAATACCCCTATCTAATATTCATGTTACCTGGGAGTATCTAAGTTGGATGGCTCAGAACAATTCATTCTCTTATGTGTATTCATCATAATCTTCATTGGTAGATTCATTATCTCTATGAGCTCTGACTTATTTATTTTTGTTTGTGGATTCATATTTCACTACAATGCCTAAAAGTACAATCTCTTGAACCTATTCCTTATTTATATGTCCTTCTTTTCTTTTAGTTGTTTTCCAAACCTTTATGTATCTCACATCTTTCTTTTTCTCTATAGAATTTTCTTCATCTCATTTTATTGCCAATCTTGTGATCTTTGTGACTTGGTCTTTGTTCACCTTTTCTTCGTGTTTTCTTATCCATACTTTATTACATCTGATATCAGTGTTCTCTTTCATGGAAGTATCAATGATGATTCTAAAATCACTAGCTATGTGTCCATAGTTATGACATTTGTAACATTCGGGGCCACATAGGAATTTATTTCTTGAACATTTCTTTTATAATCCATGCAATATGCAACCTTATGTCAAAATTTAGTATAATAAAAAAAATGTCCATAAAAGAAATTTCCATACCTGGGAGTGAATGATCTTCTTTGTGGCATAGCCCTTCTGAATTTTTTCCTTGACTCATCATGATAATGATTGAATCTTCTTTGTGGCTTGAACATGGATGGTCTTCTTGAAGATGTATCTTCAATAGTTTTCTTAGATTTTGGTTGACCATGATTCCTTCCTTTGAGTACTTCTACATAGCTCTTTCTATTTTCTTTATTCTTCTTTTCTAACAACCTAGAGTGATTCTCTTCATTCTCTAGAACTGATGTGGATGTTTATGTCTCTTCAACATTCTTGTTGAGCTTGACAATTTTACTTCTCAATGTGACAACTTCTTCTTCAAGGTTCTCAACCTCTTCTTATTTCTTCATTATCTGAGACTTCATGACTTATTTTGTTCTTTTCGCTTCTTCAAGTTGAATTTTTAATGTCATTATTTCTTCTTCAAGTCCTTTCTCTTCTTGACCAAAATCTGCCTCAAGCTGGTTTAGATCATTAGTTCTTTCCTTAAGATGATCTGTCAATATATTCTCTCTCATTTTTTCTTCTTCATTTTGTGCTTCTATGTTGGCTTCCAAATACGTCTTTTGATATTCAAGATTTTCTTCGATCTTTTTGGATTCTTCTACTTGAGTTATTAATTTCTTGATGACTTGTTGGGCTTCTTCAAAAATGTGAACGCTTTCCTTTTGTTTCATCAATTCTTTCTTGAGTGAATTGTTTTCTTCTCTTAGTTAATCTAAAGCACTAATCAATTCTGCTTCATAATTGTCTTCCTTTTCAATTATTTTTTCTATCTCATTTACTTCATCGAATTCTATTTCAATATGTTCACATTTTTCACAATTAAAGCATCACAACATACCTTTGGTGATTATGTACTCTTCATCTTTTGAATCTGTTTGACATGGTGAACATAATTCTTCTTGATCTGTATATGCATCTTCTTTGGAATTTTCTGAATCTACGATGGGTGAATAATATATGTCATGTAACTTATCCCAAAGTTCTTTGGCTGATGAACATTTACTAACCTTTTCTCTTACTGGATTAGGTAATCCTTCACAGATGAAATCCATTGTTATTTTGTTATTCTTCTTTAAGTCCTTCTTGGCTACAATATTTTCCCATTTTGAACTATAATATCCTATAACAACTGATAGTCAGATATAATGTCCTTGTGCTTGTAAAAATACTTTCATCCTTCTACTTCATATCTCATACTTAAAACCATTATGACCATTAAACATGTGTACTCCATTCTTAAAATAATCCATGATCTTCTTCCAGTGGTTAAACTGTTTCCTGAAGGAACCAACTCTGATACCAATTATTGGATTACTAAGAAGGGGGGTGAATCAGTAATAGATCAATTTAATCATTTTTCACCATAAAATTCAAGTGTTATATCAATGTAGCATTATCATCCAATAGTTGCGAGTAAAATAACAAATGAGCAATCACACACATACATAGTACACCAATGTTTTACGTGGAAACCCAAAGAGGGAGAAAAACACACAATTATTATTATATTTAAGAATTAAATTCATTGGAAGAACCA
Organism: Picea engelmannii; assembly: GCA_009831015.1. Classification (NCBI taxonomy): domain Eukaryota; kingdom Viridiplantae; phylum Streptophyta; class Pinopsida; order Pinales; family Pinaceae; genus Picea; species Picea engelmannii. The sequence goes on along the minus strand of ML798458.1, from coordinate 173,760 downwards.
ACCTCCATTGTTTTCCAACTACTACTAGAAGGAGGCTCCAAACCCCTAGTTTCTCAGGATACAAGCTAAGGGAAGCAAAAACTCCCCAATTCTCTGGCTAAAACTAGAAGAAGTATACAACCCCCTATGTTCTCCGACTACAACCAGAAGGTGGCTACAACCACCTGTATTTTCCCTGTCCAACCGCCCTGATGTAGAAGTAGAATGATGGAACCACTATCACACTATCACTATGACATATGCCACTATAACAACCTGTACCACTGACCTGCAACCAACCAAAAAGTAAAAACATGTACCAAACAACTTGTAATCAACCTATACCATAAACAAGTGCATAAACCATGCACCAACCTATACCTCAACCTGTACTATCGACGAGTGCATCAACCATGCACCAACCTATACCTCAACCTGTACTATCAATGAGTGCATCGACCATGCACCAAATATGTAACAATCATGCATCCAATACACATAAACTATGACTCATCAAGATGTACCAACATCACCAAATATACACCTCATGTATGTGCCAACTCATCAACTACTTGTCTCAACCATGTACCCAACATGTACCACAACCAAAAGTCCTCATCAATTTCATCATCCAAATCTGATCTGATCACATATACCTCAAACACTATACCACAAGTTTGTACCTCAAACCATGTTCTAGAACCTCATTGTTATACAACCTCTATCTGTACCAATAACTTCAACAATATAACTCAACCAAAACCCCTCAATCATGAACCAATATTAAACTTCAGTAGATCTGCCTTAGATCAACTCTACAACAAGCCATAAACTCCCAAGAGAGAATGCAACATATTTACAAGGCAAACCCTCAACTTGATTCATAAATTCAACACTACACATATGAGAACCATACCTTTTTTTTCTTCTTGTAGCGTTCTGTTGTCGTGGTTTTGTTGTCGCGAATCCACTACCGTGATCTTTCTGCCATTATTTTTCTATCGCACTTTTTCTTCTGCACTTTTCCTGCAACACTTTTCCTGCTATGATTTTTCTGCTGCACTTTTTCTGCCACACTTTTCCTTCCACACTTTTCCTTCCACACTTTTTTCTTCTGCACTTTTCCTGCCACACTTTTTCTACCACACTTTTCTTGCTACACTTTTTCAACTGCAATTTTTCTGCCGCACTTTTTCTGTCACACTTTTTCTGCCACACTTTTTCTGTCGCACATTTTCCATCACACTTTTTCTGCTGCAGTTTTCCTGCAACCCTTTTTCTGCCACACTTTTCCTGCCGCACTTTTTCTGCTGCAAGTTTTCTCTATCAATAATACCTGCCCAAATAACCTTTCACAAAAATAGATATTCAAGTATGATTTGAATTAGATACCCTTTCCTCTTATTTATACTTTTATGTAGCTTATTCAATGGGTTACCTTCTAACCATCTTAACCAACTTTCCTTATTTTAGGATTAACCCACTTATAACCACTTGTCCACTTAACTTAACCTCTTTCCATAATTAGTAAGTTCTCCATTAACTTTATCATTTAAATAATTTATTTTGCATCCTCTTTGACTTATAGTGCACTCATCACTTCACTTTATTATTTAAATAATTTCTTATTTGCAAACACTTTGACTACTTTGACCTTTTGGGGCTTCTAAATGACTCATGAGTGTTCTCCAACTTCGCATGGCTATAAATATCTAACCATGAGGAGTTATGTGGCAATCCATATACCACTGGAAATGGAATGACATGTACTATCCATCTAGAATAGTCTTGCCTACAAATATATCAAAAATCATACCATTATCCATCAAACAAACTTGGGTCCATTACCCAAACCTTTGTGCTACTGAAACTTGCTACTAGACTTTTTTCAAGGGTTGACATCAATGACAACCAACCCAATTAATCAACATAGGTTCCTTGATCCGAAATGATATTTTAAGTCTATGGTTAAGTTTTAAAACATGAGTTCATTAACCATTTAGGAATTGAAGAAAGAGGAAGAAATTAATGATATAACATGGCAGCCTTAATAAGAACTATAGATCTGAAAGTAAGCACAAAGAATCAACAAACCATAACAACAAAGTTGTTAATGGAGTTTGGCGAGATTTCCTACATCTCCGGGACTTTGTCTCAGTGGGTGAGGATCTCTTATTTCTCTTCAATGCTTCCAAAGTACACTAGAATAGTGTCAATTGGATTACAAGCTAGTTTGGTTTTGTTCTGCTCAACCTCAAGAACCCAACACAATTGATGTCACTAAAAATGGTTGAGCGAAGCTCCCGGAATTGGCCCGCAAATTTCCTCTCCTCAATGGCTTCCTTGCATAAAAAATGACTTTGGCTTCACAATTCTACAACATTTATCCTCTTCTGAACATGTCTAAGGCTTCCAAGAACCTTTTTTATATATATATATGAAGTGGGAATAATCCTCCTAACTTCCTCCCAAAATATGGCCTCCAATCACGCTCCATATCTCCCAAAAATGGCCAAACTCCATTACAAGCAGGCTAAAATCAGCATAAAGATTATATAATAAAGTTATAAACCCAAATTTGGAAAAATGTTGGTGTGCAACCCCTTTTTTCCTAGATCTTGGTTGCGTGGGGCATGGCCATGTGTCCTCGATCTAGTCCTAGTGCATTGGCCCCTCTGATTGTTTCTCCTAGTCTTATGTCTTGGGCGATATGGTCGCGCCCTATGTCTCCACGTGCCTACAACTGTTGTATCCCCTTGTCAGTCAGGGATGGCCCCTGCCAACCAGGGCTTATCCCAAACTATGTGCCAATGCTAATTAAAAATGTGTATATTCCATATGGAATACAAAGAAACATACTAGCCCGAATAGTTAGCACCTTTCCCTGAAGTCGCTGGAACCCACAGAGGTCACGTGTTCGATTCCCCCCAAGTCATAACAAATTTTTAAACTAGTTGTCCTTGGAAAATTCTGTGGTGCCACGTGACACCTTTTTATTGGGAAATGTGTCACCTCAAGATTGGCCCATACTTTCCAGTCACCAGCACTATTAGCATACAATTAGTGAGCCATGTCATCGTCGTACAACCCAGTCATCTTCCACGTCATCTTTCATCACATGCCCAGTCACCTATCGTACAACCACATGTTGTGCCACATCATGTATGTACTGCACAATCACCCTGCCATGTCATCATCCTTACATCCCAAATGTCATCCATATTGCCACATGTTATCTTGCCATTGGGCCACGTCAAGTACGAAATGACACAGTTCATCCATACATTTCCACGTGTCAAATCCGTACAGATGCCAACTCAGCCCAAAAATGTTGAATTTGAGTGACACATGTCACCTGCTGGTGATGCCACATCATCATGAAATCATGTTGATGTCACCTATCATACTGCTGACATCCGCATTGACTTTGACTATTGACTTTGACTAGTTGAATTTTTCCCTGTTTGGGAATTTGGTCAGAACGCGATAACTTTCACATATGGTGTTCGTTTGAGGAAAAAATGATATGGCCATAATCAATGTGACGTGAAAGATGCAATGGCCCTAGTTTCATCTGATTCTGAGATATTTGATTTTTATGCCTTCCTGGATCCATTTTATATCACACCTCCCCACTAAGACATTTTGGTCCTCCAAAAGGATACTAACCAGTCATCAAGTGCAGGATATGCCACCCCACTTGTTCTCTGTCTTTAAACTCTATCCTGTGCACCTGTCTCATCAATATCAATTTCAAAACAACCATGACAACTAACAACATATTTTTAGCCACTTGTACTGTTTCACATCTTACTGAAGCCAGTACCATCCATGTTGAAAACATTAGCAATGATAACATAAAAAATATGATTGCAAATGAGCTAATATGTTTGTAGTACTTGCACGACATTAACTTATCTTGAAGTAAAGTATGATTGAACTTCCATTCTACAATCATCTCATGTTCATGCTTAAGATAAATTGCTTGATTTGGCACAATTATAGGTGTGTTGCCTGCATAAGATTCCTTCCTTAATTGTTCCATTGTTTGAAGAGATTGATTTTATTTTAAGTGATGAGCATGTACAACATATTCATTTCCTTCTTTGATTAAGTGATATTGATTATGTTCCTTGTAGAATATTTCTTTCGATCATACAAATAAGGACTACCTAAAACCATTCCACATTCACTGAGTGGAACCACATCACATGCTACCTCATCCACACATTTTGATGAAATTGTAAAATTTAAAGTGAATTTCTTTGTTATGTGAAATTTATGATTGTTTGTTATCCATTTAAGTGATTAAGGTTTATGATGCATCTGAGTGTTTAATCCCAATTGTCTAACCACTTCCTCTAAAATCAGGTCAGATTGAGATCCACTATCTATCACCGTGTCGAACTTAGTATGATTCAGTATGACCCTTATATGAAACAATTTACTTCTAGAATCATATCCATCACCAATTTTACCTATCAAACCAACTGCTGGTATTTTAGACTCATCACCCGAATCTGATCCCAAGTCTATTGGTTGTGATGTTGTTGCAACTCTTTTCCTCTGTTTCCTTTCTTTGAACCACTTCGTTCTCTTCTCTGGGTGAAATTTCCAACAATGGTCATCATCATGCCCTTCTTTATTACAATGCTTGGAAGAGATCTTATCTTCCCTTCTTGTCATTTAATTCTCTTTCTTTCCATTCCCCTTCCATTTGTCCTCTTTTCTTGAAGACGATTCCCCTGATACACCAACTCATGTTTTACCTACCTGAATGTATGTTGCTTGAACAAAAACCTCATCAAGATTAGTAAGTCCAAACATAGATACAGTGTTACGAATATGTGTATGTAAACCTCCTATATACTTCATAAGAGTTTCTTGAGTATGTAATGGAATGTCTAACATTAATTCCATCTTACGAAATTCATTTGTGTATTCTTCCATTATTTGTCCCTTTCTTAGTTTAAGACCTTTCCATTCAATTAAAGCCTTCTCTTTATAACCCAAAGGATAAAATTTATTTTTAAGTTCGGAAACAAAACCTTGCCATGATGGAAATACATTACCCACTTGTTGTGTTCCATTTCACAACTTTCTTTGCCACTAGATGAGTGTTATGCTTGCAAGTCGAAGCAATGCCAATTTGATTTGAGTTTCTTCATCCTTGATTTGTTTCACACTACAATAAACTTCCATCTTTCTAAAAAGCTTATTAATCCTCTATGCATCGACTTCACCATCATACATGGTTAATTCAAACTTCACATCAAGCTTAAGTAAAGGCATATCATGCTTATGTTTATGGGAATGTTTTCTTGCGGTGGATTTGGAACTTGTACTTGAAGAAGATGAAGTTGATGGAGAAGAAAAGTTGAAGGAGGAGGTTTAGGAGGATCCTCTCCTTCTTCACTTTTTTCTTTTGAATATTCACCTAGAATTGGTCTCTTCTGGTCCAAATAATCATCATATAAAACCTTTACCATCTCCTACATGGAAAAGAAGCTCTTTTGAAACTATATCTCATTATGAGAAATTCCCTCTTCTGATGTCATATTCTCACTTTGAGAAGTCCTCTTTCTTGATCCAATATAATAATTCTCTTCAACAATATCTCCTTCACCACGATTCAACTTTTCCCTGGTAATCATGCAAACTCAAAAACCAACCGTCAACCTACTCTGATACCACTTGATCCAAAATGATCTTTTAAGACTATGGTTAAGTTTTAAAACATGAGTTCTTTAACCATTTAGGAATTGAAGAAAGAGGAAGAAATTAATGATATAACATGGAAGACATAATAATAAATTCATATCTAAAAGTAAGCACAAAGAATGTACAAACCATATAAACAAAGTTGATAACGCAGTTTGGCAAGATTGCCTACGTCTTCGAGCCTTTGTCTCAGTGGGTGAGGTTTTTTTTTATTTCTCTTAAATGCTTCAAAAATACATCAGAAAAGTGTCAATTGGATTACAATATGGTATTTCTTTGTTCTTCTCAACCTCAATAACCAAACACAACTAATAGCACTGAAAACAGTTGAGCGAAGATCCCATAATTGGCCCGTAGAAGTTCCTCTCCTCAATGGCTTCCCTGCATAAAAAATGACTTTGGCTTCACCATTCTAAAACATTTATCCTCTTCTAAACCTATCTAAGGATGCAAAGAATCTCTGGTTTATATATATTTGAAGTGGGAATCATCCTCCCAACTTCCTCCGAAGATATGGCCTCAAATCAGGCTCGAGATCTCCTAAACTTGGCCAAAATCCATTACAAATAGGCTAAAATCAACATAAAAATTATATACTAAGGTTAAAAACCAAAATTTGGAAAAATTCAAGCACGCAACCCATTTTTTCCTCGATCTTGGTTGCATGGGGCATGGCCATGTGTTCTTGGGCTAGTCCTAGCACGTTGGCCCCTCCGATCTTTGCTCCTGGTCTTATGGCTTGGGCCATATGGTCGCGCCCTAAGTCTCCATGCGCTTGCAACGGTTGTAGCCTCTGGTTGGTCGGGGCTGGACCCCACCGACCGAGGCTTATCCCAAACTATGCACCAACACTAACTCAAAATGTGTATATGTTAGATGTCATAACAAGCAACATATTATCTCGAATGGTTAGCACCTTTACTCGAAGTCGTTGGCGCCCATGGAGGTCACGGATTAGATTACCCCAGAGTGACAAAAAAATTTTAAACTAGCCATCCTTGGAAAATTCCAGGGTTCCACATGGGATCCTGTGATTGGGCCACATGTCACCTTGGGATTGGCCCATACTATCCAGTCACCAACATTGTCATCATACAGTCAGCGAGACACGTCATTGTCCTACAACCCAGTAAGTTTCCACATCATCTTTCATACAACCACGTCACATTTGTACTGCACATTCACCCTGCCACTTTAGCATCCGTACATCCCATCTTTCATCTATACTGCCATGTGTCAACCTACCATTGGGACATGTCATGTACAGACTGCCATATGTCATCCATACAGTGCCACATGTCAAATCCGTACAGGTGCCAACTCAGCCCAAAAATGTCAAATTGAGTGACATGTGTCACCTCTTGGTTATGCCATGTTAGCATGATGATGTCATCATGATGTCATGCTGACATCACCTATCCTACTACTGATGTCAACGTTGAATTTGACTAGTTGATTTTTTGCATGTTTGGGAATTTGGTCAAAACACAATAAATTTCACATACGGTGTTTGTTTGAGGAAAATATTATATGGCCATAATCGATGTAACGATACGAACACAATGGCATTGGTTTCGTCTGATTCAGATAACTTTGATTTTTAGGCCTTCCTAGATCCATTTTGGATCATTCCTCTTCATTCCATGTACATATAGTACTTCTCTTAGTTGAAGTTGCATATCTGAATCTAGTTGAAAGGTAGAAGTTCCAATCCCTTTAACATTATATCTAGCATCATCCCCAAGGACAACATGTAGATGTGTCTCTTTCTTAACAAAATTTGTTAGCTGGTCTCTAAAATTGGTCATGTGCCTGGAGGCACCACTATCAATTAACCAAGTATTATCATTGGTAGGGACAATAACTAAGAGTGATAAGATGTTTATATATTCATCTCCTTGAATTCTTGGCTTCCAAGAACTAAGTTTTCTTGATCCACCAAGCTTTTCTTCCATCATGATTATGTTCATCATAATTTTAGATTCTTCACAAACCCTTGTCAACTTGGCTAGAAAACCTAACGGCAAGGCTAGGATAGAACTTTTAGTTTTTGTTGGACTTATGGATTCCAACAATAATCCTTTGAAATATAGGAGAGAACTAGTGAACTGAAGATCTCCTTCAATGAGTTTGCAGAAACGCTAATTCTGAAATTTCTGCAAAAATTAGCGAAACCCTAGAAACCCTAGGGCCAAAAATTCAAAATACTCAAGAATGAAATATGAAGCTTGTTGGAGGTGAACTGGAGGATGGAATACACTCGTATATACTTTTTATCCCCAATGTCCAAGTGACAAGTGCTCAAACCCCTCAGAAAGGTAGGCCACACAGATTTTCTGGAAACCCTATGAGGGTCGTATGGTTTTGTAGAAGAGAGAGGATCACTGAAATCTTCTTGTGCAATGGGTTCTTCAAGACCTATTCTCTGAAACCATGTTTATTTTTTCAATAATATAGTCTTAAGCATGAAGTTAATTCCATTTGAGATGTTATTGATGGTCTTACCTGAGAGTACCACCTCATTCGGAATCTTGGGGCATTCTGGTAAGGTCCTTTTGGGATGTTGCAGTTGGTGTTCTTCTTGTTCTTTTGTGTCTAATGGAATTGGAGTCTTAGGCGAAAAATCTACTTTTCCCAAAGTTGACTCTACTTCGCCTTCTAAAATATTCTTCTTCAAAATCTCTCGTGAAAAAAGGTAATGCATTCCCTACTTGTGCGGGTTGTGTTTAACTCTCGACCATGACATAACCTCTTTGTCCAATATTTATTCATCCAAATAGAACATTAATGGCCTCGTGTGGAAATCGGAGGGCTTTGTATTCCTTGGCGAGACAAAAGTATGGTGAGGATTCAAGGAGAATTAGATATTTATTGTGTTCAATTTCAACAGTTCTTGTGGTATGCACATCCTTTGGTTGGCATCAATCAAATGAGTATACCACTTCAGGAATGCAACATTACTGAATTCCATATTCTCAGAGTCTGCCCTTGCATGCCAATGTTCAAACATCTTTGTGAGGCACCCCTTGTCTGCAAGTGCTAGATGTATGCCATTGGGTGGCTGCCACTTCAACATTGAAAAGGCTATAAGCAGGTATCCATATGTGAAGGTGCCACCCTTATCTTGAACTTCCTCACAAGAAATGAGGAATTACTCTAGCATATAACTACACCAGTTAAAGACTACATCATTTGTGCATAAGTATGCCACTAAAAAATAATCCAATGTGCATTCAGCCTTGTAATATGAGTGCATGGACTTGTTAGCAATTACATATCAGGTCGTTCTTGTCATTTCTAGGAGAATTTGGTCAATTTTCATTGTATGACCCCCACGATGGGTATGGAAACATTCATACACACTAATTTCAACCTTCTTTTTGTCACACTTTATCGGCCCTTGGAATCCTTTAGATACATCCCCTCCTTCCAATAACAATCATGTGAGTTGATGGATATCCTCTACATGGATGGGATATCTCCTGTCAATCCATAAAATCTTGTCATGCACTCTTCTTATCAGGAACTAAGTGCATCACACAACTTCACCATTTTTCTAGGACATTGGTAGATATCGGAGGTGCATGATAGTGGAGTTGAGAAGGTTAAGAAAGTTGGGCTTTGGGATGAATTTCACCTCCCCCTTCGACTCGTAACCCATATCCCATAACACATCGATATTCATTTGTGGGAATAATGTCTTATCCGTCAGATCAAGGTCAAGGATTTTCTCTTGCTTGGCCTTCCCTTTGAAATCACCCAACACCTCGATTCTAAGATCATCGGGCTCATCTGGGATTACTTCTTTCAAGACTAAGCTTCATCCTCCCACTATTCTCGGCATTTTAAATATGGAGAGATAGTAAATAGACTAAATTGGGGGACAAGAGGCTTCTCAGAATGTACTAGGGTGCGTGAAACTCAAGGATAGAAGGCGGCTAAGTTAATAGTGTTTCGTTCACAATAAGCTTGCGAGATGTTATAGATGAGGTAATGAGGTAAACCAATAATTGGTAATAATTGATTGAGTAATTAAGCCAGTAATGCAATCTATGGCGTGAATGTCTAATGGGACTGATAACGGGGTAAAATCTCTAAATGGATCATGACTTAAATCTATGGCCTGACCAACAAATGGCCGACATGAGGGACTTACCATTTTAACGGTTGAGAATTGTGGAAGGAATATCGACATAATCTACGCGTACAGGGAATTTTTAAGACTTGACATAACATTTTGATAGTTTTCGGTGGTTAACCTAAGGGTTAGAACTGGATGTGATGTGAATAGTGCTTATCCATTAATATATTTCATATTTGATCCCCCAGACCACAATGTGATTCGTCTATGGATTTATGTGTATGATTGAGTGGATCGATGTCTCATATGACAACACGTTTCTGAGTAAGCATGTCTTAAAATACCCAACAATCAAATTGATAAACATATGTCGCCATGCCACTAAGCACACTCTGACGTTATTACATCTACTAAAAAAAACATTTTGACAGATAACCAATTATAACTATTGTACAATGTCCCTTGGATAGGATAAACCATCCCTCTGTTAAGTGTGGGAAATGTAGGGCTTTGGGTGCGCACCATTCACCCACCCTGGTCGAAGGATACCATCTAGTTGCACAAGCTTGAATAAAACAGACCATCGAATTTTAGAAACTAGGAATGGACCTAACCAATGCATGTGCAACTTTCCTGGATGTTTCTGATAATGACTGTCATACATGAGTACCTTATCCCCTTGCGTAAACCTATTGGACTTAATGTGTCTGTCATGCCAAGATTTCTACCTAGATTTTTCTACTAACTGCTGAAAATTGGCTAAGAAGCTTACTTCCTTAAGTTACTACAAGTCTGTAATCCTTTGTGCAATTGATTCACCATCCGTTTTATGAGTAGCATGTGCTATATAGAGACTAGGGATGATAAACTCTGTAGGTACAACAACTTCCTTACCGTAGACCAACTGAAATGGGGTATATTTGTTCATTTTCTTTGTAGTAGTCCTATAAGCCCATAAGAGTGATGGAACTCTATCATCCCAGTCCTCCTTGTTTTCTCAACACACCTTTGTCAGTCCTCTTTCCAAAATCTTGTTGAATGACTCCACTGTTCCATTAGCTTATGGATGATAAGGGCTACTTTTATGGTGTTGGATGAGGAATTATGTCACCAATGTTGCAATTGTGTTGTTGATGAAGTAAATACATTGATCACTAGTTAGGATCCTAGGACATCCAAACTGAGAAATGATCTCAAATATGAATCTAGTAGTTGTATATGTTGAACAGTCATGAACTACCTCTGCTTCAGTCCACCGCATGAGATAGTCTATTTCGGTGATGATACATCTAGACTTTGAATGTTTGGTGGGTGGATTAATGGGTCCAACAAAGTCCAAAAACCACTTCTCAAAGGCCTGTAGTGCTTTAATTGGATAAAGAGGTAATTCATATCTACATGATGGATTTCCTACTCGTTGGAAAATGTTGCAAGATCTAGCATAAGATTTAACATCCTTGAATAATGTTGGCCACCATAACCCAGCTTGAAGTACCTTCTGTGTTGTAGATTTCCCTCCAACATGTTCTCCTACAAATCCACTCTGGAATTCCCATAGGATATCTTGCCTCTCATGGGTTAGGACACACCTTCTCAAAATGTTATCTAGTCCCATCTTATATAGTTTTTCTGCAATCAGTTGGCATTTTTTTTCTCGGACCACTAGGTGTCATTTCTAGGATGCAGAATAATTTTATGGATAGCTCCTCGAGATGAGGAAGGAAACAATGTCTTCAATATACTTTGGGATGGATTCAATCTAGAACATATCCACGTTGACGATCTAATCATCCATTGCACCTCTACTTTCCCCTGATTTCAGTATTGATAGGTGATCCAGACCTACATTACATCTTCCCGGCTTGCCAATTACCTTGAATGAAAATTTCTGAAAGAGTAAGAGCCACCTACAAATCCTTCCCTCAATTACTAACTTATTAACTAGGTACTTCAACAGAGAATGGTGAGTAAAAAGCTTAAAATGAGAGCCTAGTAAATGGTGTCTAATATTTTGCAATGCATAAATCATAGCTAGACCTTCCCTTTCGATTGTTGTGTAGTTGTGCTCGGATTGAGAAAGTTTTCTTCTAGAAAAGTAGATAGGGTGGTCCATATTCCCTTCTTCGAGTTGTGCTAAAATGGCTCCTAGGGAGATACCTGATGCGTCCACAAGTACATGGAATTCAATCTCCCAGTTTGGGTATACAATAAAGGGTGCAGTGTTGAGTTTTTGTTTGAAGATATCAAATGCCTTGTCACATTCAATTGTCAACCAGAATTCTTCGGACTTCTTCATTAGTTTCTCTAATTGTGCGGTGATACTTGCATATCTTATGATGAACCTACAGTAGTATCATGTATGCCCAAGTATCGAGCACAATGTTTTAGAACTTGTAGGTGATGGAATGTTCAAGATAATTGAAACTTAAGCTGGGTCCACTAGGACTCCTTCCCGGAAAACAATGTGGCCTAGAAGATTGTCATGTAGTATGAAAAAAACACACTTCCTCAAGTTCAAAGATATCTATAGTTCCTGAAATATATTAAACATCAACCGTAGTATCCTTGCTTTCTCCTTCAACAAACTGTATACAATCCAGTCACCGATGTATACTTCTAGAAACTTGTGTATGAACTCACAAAATCTTGTTGTAACAATCTTGGAGAAAACTGCAAGGGCGTTCTTTAAGACAAAAGACATCACATTGTACATGAATGACCCCCACTCATTATGAATGTGGTCTTCTTCTTGTCTTCTTCTGAAATTATGACTTGGTGTTACCCCGATAATCCATATGTAAATGAATAAGATTATTTCCCCACAACTTGATATAACACCTCATTGTAAAAGGTGTTGGAAATAGATCGTGCACACATGTAGAATTCAGACTCCTATAGTCAACACAGAACCAAATATATTTTGTATCCTTCTTGATATATATTACTATGGGGCTAACCCACTCTACTTCTTTGATAGGAAAGATCAGTCTTTCCCCTAACATTTTTTCCGCTTCCTTCTTGACCTTTTCTTTCACTTTGGGATTGAGATGATATGGTTTGTGATTCATGGGTCTTGAGTCAAGTTTTATCTTGATATTCATCTCCCCCATGGATAATTTTATGAATTTTAATTATGATAAGGTTTTTGGGAATAAGTCCTCATATTCCCACAACAAGATCTGGACTTCATTCATGGCTTTCTCATCCTACTAATCTCCTATAGAAGCTATCTTAGGATTCTCTTCACTCCCTATATTTACTTTCCGCAACTTCTGGGGATGATTATATAAGCTACAGGTATGACTGGGTATAGTGTCCTAGATTTCCCTCATACCTATAGTTTCTTTGATATTTGGGTTTATAAGTTCTTCTAATTCATTAGATTCTTCTAGGCCTTTATCAATTTTACATCAAGCTATAGGTATTCCAATGGGGTTATGGCCTCGATTGAATTGAAGAAAATGGGAATGATCAAAGAATACTATTGGGATTGATATATGTTTACAAATGTCAATAAATAACATCTCCATAATTCTTTGAAGGACTAAATGAAGCTTAGGGGACTTACCAACGAAGGATAAATCTTTGCAAACTTGGTCTTTTAAGGTTTTCCAACAACTTGTTTGTCTTCTGGTCTCTTCATGTGTGTACTAGGATTTTGGAATCACACCTAATAAGTGGAAAAATAGTTGAACCCATAGTTGAGAAGGTAATTACACAAATCACCATTTATTTAAGCAACACTCAACATGCATTTTGGGGTCAGACTTCCCATCAAACAATCTTGTACCTTGAAAATCCATGTTCATATCTTCTGTCAACTAGTTGCTAATGAGGAATATGCATCAAATATCTCTCTGTGCATCCTACCAATACAAAATAAAGGCTCGGTGAGTGGCCCACCATATAGTTGGGGTATCCTTCAAGGATATATCAAAAAATGAGATTCTTTGATCTGGCACAACTTTTCCTTCTATGTCAGTGAGAAAGTTGTCCAAATCTGAAGTACCATCATATGTTGGGTGATTTTTTTATCTTATTTTGAATCCATCTCCTTTGCCTGATAGTTTCACAATGTCTTGATAATATTTCATATGAACCTTGTTGCTAGTTGTCAAAAGTCATTTATGAGTCCTTGTTGGCTGACTATATACTCCTCCAAGTTACAAACCCATCTGCAGTGGGGTTCATATAATCTGACCTCATTCCCATAGTTGTAGTGTATAACTAGTCAAGAACTTCTGACTCCATGTTATTATCCACTGGCTCAATATATCTAGGTCCCAAGTACATATGTAAGGGTTGGACTACCTTTATTCCATCCACCTCAAATGTCATGTTGTCCTTCTTTGAGTCAATGACAACATAATTTTCATATCCCTATTCAATTCCTAATAAGGCATGGTAGGGGTATTTCTCTCCCATGATTTAAATCACTTTGAAATCAACTGTCGTTTTAATTCCCACAACATCTACCTCCACATATTCCAGCCTCCCTAATCGAAAAATGCAGTATTTGTTTTCCATTCTCAGATGGATGGGCGAGTACACTAACTGAGGTTTCCCTAGAGCCTCCCAAGTATTTTTGGGTAGGATGTTGACATATGATCCCAAGTCCAGCATGACATATTTAATCTCAAAGTCATCTAACCAGGCTTCCCACCTAAATTATTTTCCAATTCACACCTTCCTTGTTTGCACTCTTTGTGTATTCTTATCGGAGAGGTTGGTGGTTACAATGGTTTCTGTAGTTCCTTCATCTCCCAGGACTAGGTATAGGTTATTTCACAACTTCTCAGTGAGTCGATCATCTCCCAAGATCTCATAGAGTAATTGGAACCATAGGTTAATTTCATTTTGGGACTGCTCAGGGTGTTTTATCGATTTTATAGGATTCCTAGTTGCAGGTGGTGAGGTAGGGAATTGAGAAATATTGGGTTGAAGGGTGAATTTAGGAGGATTTTACACAATGTCTAGAGTAGAGGCACTTGTAAATATTTCTATTTCATTTTTGAAAAATAGTTTTTGTTTCAAAAGAACATACCTATCATCCTTAGGGGATTCTTTCTAAATCTTGGGCTGACTATCTGCATCTACCCTAGTTGTTTCTCCTCTGTGAGTGATGATGTCGACTTTGGGTATATTCACTTAGACTTCCCTCCTAAGTTTCGAGCCTATGAAGTTATATCCTCTTTGATGAACCCGGTCCTCCCACTTCACGATCAGATCTGGGAAATCTTTAGTTGTGTGAACATTAGTTCTATAGTGTGAATGCTATGGTCATCTCAGGTGAGAACAGTCTCTGGCCATATGTCCTTGTTCATCAAAATTGTAACATCGGCCTGGTCCTCTTCCTCTATTCCCCCCTCCTCTAAATCCACCTCCACCACCAATTCCCCGACCCCTTCCATATCCTTGGGTTGTTTCATTTACCCTGAATGCATTCTGATCCAATCTATTAGAAAACACATCTAATGCTCTGCATTGGTTTTTAGCATGCATTATATACCCATGCCAACATAATTATCAATGTATTTTATTAGGAATAGGTGTATACTTCTGTAGGATGGAGCAGTGCCTTGGTGCATGCCCATGAGTCTGAGAAATTTCAAAATACTAGGTTGTATGGATTGTTGGGGTGCTTGGAAAATCATGGTATTGAACCGGTGCATGGAATGGTGGAGTTGTAGATACTTGTGAAACTCCTTCCATTATGCCTTTAGGAGGGGGGGCCATCGAGTTATGGGGAGGTCTCATTCCCCTTATCCACTAACACTCATTTTCCAGATTCCCCTCTGTATAGCATCATGTACACCAAACTTGAGGTCATCCTAGTTTGGGTATAGTTAATTCTTGGATCTTCTTTTTGAGTTTCGATACTTTTCCCTAGATTTGCGAGAGTTTTGGGTCTACCGAAGCTCTGGTTACCCTCATAATCCATGGGTATCCTACCATGGATTCAATATTCATTGATTGTTCTAGAGCATTTATCATGGTGGTTATCCTTTGTTGTGTCAGGGGGTTTCGTGTCAAGCATTGAAGCCCTTGGATGTACCATTCCCTTTGATAGTATTCATGAATTGGATGTGCTAATCTCCCAAAAGAGTCCTTAAAATTATGAATATACTCCCATGCGAACTCACCATCTCTCTGCTAAATCTCTCGCAACTCAGAGAGAGCTTGCTTCTCTGACTGGGGTAGCTTGAATTCAACGATGAATTTTTGACGCACCTTATCAAGGGTAAAGGTTTTTCCTTGTAACCCAGGCTCAATACCCTTAATGTACCACTTGAGGGTGTGACCCCTTAGAGTAGTCTGTAATTATACTAACGTGTTCACATACAAAGTCCCTCTAGACCTCCAGATGGCCTTTCATAGAAACTATTGTTGCTCTACATCCACGCTTCCTTTACCCCATAATTATAGGTATTGAGCGATCAAGCCTCCCATTTTTCCATCCATTGTCGGTGTTACTGTTCCTACCAAAATGAATCCTAATGGCCTTGGTTGCAATCTAGAAGGAGTCCCTAATATCCTCCCTGTGTTCACACTTGTGGATTTTTACATATTTACTGAACTGGCTGGAATATAATTTCATGAGTATGAAATATAGAGCTTACCAAGGGTATAGAGGGCACTTGGGGGATGATTGACTCAGGGCTAGTTCCATAGAATTCTGGTCGGGTTTCTTTGATATCGAGGGTCTCTTTTTCTTTCTCTGGATAAGTCTTCCCAGCCTCATTCTTGACTCCTCATGAGATCAGATTCGAATCTTCTCTTTCTTTTGCAAGATCCATACCTTCTTCATCTTCCCTTGCTTTTACACACTCCTCTTCTCATCATCCCACCTAGGGACTTCTTTCTCTCTGTGCTTTTCTTTCCTGCAATATTAGACTGTCCAGTCTTTCTTGTCTTTGTAACTTCTGCAACTCTTATGTCTTTCTTTCATTTGTTTCTCCTGGTCCTCTTTCTTTATAAAACACCTCGAAATTATTCACTACTTTATTTACCTTTCCCCGCCACCACTTCTCAACTATGGAGGATATCCATAGGGCTCTCTCACTTCTTGTTTTTTTCTCTTGTCGATCCCCCATATTTCAAACAACCCATCACCCTTCTTAGGTCATGAACCTACCACAATATTACCCCACCCCGAGCACATGTGTTTAGGCTTCCATCTCACTCGAGGGAACAATTAGCATCCCCTCTTCTACCATGAATACTTTGATCCACAGGGGAATTTCACTCAGAAGTATTTTGCGTGCACCTTTCTTGACTATCACTTCTTCTCATGAAAAAGATTGATGATTCTCTATTTCAAACTCATTGATATACCCCTATAGAGTCATGTCAACCCAAAAATCCATTGCTTGAGTAATTTGGTGATCCAGTCGATGAAGCTATGTTAGATTCTCTGTATCCAAATTACACATTTTCTTGACATGTTCTTTGAACTATGGCGCTTTCTATAGATGATCTACCTAATGGAACAAATTTTCTAAAAATTATACCTAGAAGATCTCATATTGGTTGCTCGATATTTCTAAGTAGAAGATAGAATCCCTTGCAAGGTTATAGTTAAAATTTTGTAGCTCCTCTTACTTCCATATGAATTCATTGCACTTGTGTTCCCACCACTTCCAAAAATCATATTTGTGGATCTGAGGAAGCATCCTTCTTGCAAGTTCCCTTTAAAACCAAGGTCTCGACAATAGAACTATTTTGTTGGCGCAAAGTTTCTCAGACTAGGGTCCTCTTCAGGTTACCAAAAAAAGGGTATCGATGTAGTCTAGTGTACTGGAATTTTGAAATTCCTGAAAGGGAAGAAGTCTCACCTTAAGCAAGACCGATACATGAGAATTAGAGAAGGGTAAGAATAATGCTAATTCATATCTACAAGTTATCAAGATTACCATTATTCTTGTGGAGGATAGATTAACCATATTAGGGTCTTTAACACCTCATAACCCAAGACAAAAGAACATAGTTACGTAGAGAATCATAAATAAATACAAGAGCATCATGCATAATAGATAGAATATAATATCATAGTATGGACACTTAAATCATCATAGACAAGGGTCTTCTTTTAAAATTCGATCTCCACCAGCATTCTATTATAACATACGCCTTACTCAAAATAAATGCACAACTTATATCAGTCATATACAAATTCATACCAGAGAGAACCAACAAGTACATATCAAAATAGTACCATACCATGTCGTATTCTCCCTAGTACCTTTCCCTTACTACCTTTATAGTAATAAAATAATAGTTATCCTTACATTTCACATGTGGCTCAAAAACTAGTTCTTACTACTCAACTCTTTTTACCCCAGCCGATTACAATATTTTCTTGTTGATTGAGAACATTTGACCTCTCTCCTCTTCTTGATTTTGTTTCAACTTCTCATCCCAAAACCGACTGTACACTGGCCTCCAACCATTTTCTATTCCATCGCCTTTCTATTGCAAGCTCTTTCCCTCAACCTTATTTTCCTTCCTTTGCTTGGTTGTATGACTATGTGGTAGCTTGCACAAATTCTATTAATAAAAACAAAGGGCCCAACATGTAATTTTATTAATTTTAATTAATTTAATGATTTTATTATTTCATTTATTTTTTATTATTGTCCTAATTTTTAGGATGGTAATTGGTGAAAATTAAAATACAAGCCTCAAGTCCTATGCCTTCTCTAGGTTCTTAGACAAATTAGGTAAAGGGGATAAAAATATTTAAACCATTCAATTTTGGATATCCTTATGCATGTGGGATTTTTATTTTTGGGCTAGAGATCAATGACCTAGATTCACCCATAGGAAGATCAAGGGATATTGAACATTTTTTTTAAAATGATCATATCTTGAGCTACATGTGTCATAATTGATCCCATGATACCTCATTGTAAAGGCATCTACATGAAAAGAGCATTGGGAGAAATAATCAGGCTAGATCAAAAATGGAAAACCTCGAAAATCATAGAAAATAGAAGGTCACGAATTTGGGTGGGAAAATGACAGTGAAAACTTCAAGTGGCCATATCTAGAGCTACAAGAAATTAAATTAGGCCTAGGATATCTCACCAGAAATATAGAATAGATTAAAACGTGATAAAACAACAATTATTTACAAATTGAGGGAAGAAATTCTTGAAAAATATAGCAAATAGAAGAGACCCAAATTTAATCGGAGAATGGGATGTGCAATGTTCAAACAGTCATATCTGAAGCTATAGGATATGAAATCATACCTACAAGAGCACGATGGAAGGTTCAGAGAGAGGATAAGAAGAAAAGGAGATCTTAATCAACAAAAGAACATCAGAAACTCCCCAAAACATCACAAGGAATATAATAAGACAAGAACAAGTCATGTGAATAATATTTTTAAATGAATTTCATTTATAAAATGCCTTAGGGATAAAATAACCACTTGGGAGTCTCTTCACCTTCTATTTGTAATTCCCACATGTTCATTTTTTAAAATGTAAAATAAATTCAAAATTTAAAATGAAAACAAAAAAAAGAAATGAAGTGATCAGTCACGAGAACCAAGGAGTCTCTCTTGTCTTATAAAAGAGAACTCGTTGGATGTAATAGGTGACTTTTTCCATTTATATAGACTGATAATAATCTTATTTCTCAATATATGAAGCGTAGAAGGTGCTTTCAAGTCATAACTATTGTCAAATGCTTGTGGGATTACTCTACACATGTTTTTTTTTTTAAGTTTTTTGGGTGTTGATCATAAGGACTATTTTTGTGCTCAGTATTTCTAATTCTTATATTTTTGTGATTTTTAATTAGTATAGGGATGATGTTACAGATCTTATTTGTAACTATTTGTGATAACATTTACAATATTATTGTTATAACATATTCTTGGTTGCCATGAACTATTTCTTTTTTCAAATTATCACTTTAAATTGCTCCCATCTATTAGTTGTGATCCCGAGGGATAGGTTAGCAGTAGTTAGGTTATATTAGTTTTCTTTCAGTTTATATTATATTTAGAATTAATTAGAACTCTTTGGGGCATAGTTTTCTACCTTTCTTTTTTTTCTTATTTTAATTCTTATGTCAACTAGACCCACATATTGGTCATAAATGCTACACCAAACATGAGTAGTTCTAATTGGGACCTTCCATCGAGCTATCTCCCTTACCTGCTTGATAGGCCATTTGAGGCCATAAAAAATTTGGTCTTGCCATTTGGTTTAAGTAATGGACCAACTACATTTATGAGACTGGTGAATGATGTATTATGCCCATATATTGATTAATTTTTTAAGTCTATTTGGATGACATACTGGTTTATAGTGCTACCTAGGAGGAGCACATATCATATCATGCAAGAGTTAGAGAATATGAAGGAGCACTAGTTTCTATCTAACCTCAATATTTTTTATGGATTTCACATCTGAAATGCAAGACACCTTCATATTTGATAGTAATTTAGGAATATATTGATTAATATACACCAAGGATTGATATACCACATATACCTCCACCATAGAACCCTCAAGATGTGATCTTTGTCTAACGAAAGCCTTCAATGACTTCAAGTTCCTCTCCACCATCCATATTGACCTTGTGTGTATAGTTCCACACATTTCAATCTCCTCAACTTGGTGTATGAGTTAGTGTTCTTGGGCATTGAAAATGTTGGAGGTAGATACTTTTTCATTTCACACATTGGCTAAGGAATTTCTTTCCTCCAATATTTCATATCTTCTTTATGGGTTTCTTTAGATGACAACCACCTACACACAATACAAAAAAATCTTAGGTTTCAACAAAAGGTATATACATTGCAAGTAGAAAACATGTAAACAAGTTCTGCAACAAACATTTTGCATACAAATCATTATTTACCTCATGTATTTTCCAGGATTATATATAACTTGTTTTGTGTTGTTGTCAAAGATTCCATGGAGTGATAGAGTTAGAACATATTGTAACAAGAAAGGAATCATCTCTTTTCTAAAAGAAAGAAAAATCAAAATACTAAAAATAAGTATTACTAATAGAGAAATATACCAAAATAGTTACCTTAATGAAGGTATGCCAGTCATGAGTTTTGAACCCACCAAACTCTCCTTTATTCATTAAAATATTCTTTATTCCTAAAGAAAATATGATGGGAAATTTAATTTTCTAAATGACCTCTTTTACAACATTGTTGTACTACTCTGTAAATAACCATGGAAGACTATTTTGGTGTCCATTGCTATTTGAATCAATCAAATTTTTCATTGCATGTGTCAGTCAATTCTATTGCCATAATTATGTTACATTAAGCTCATCAATCTCGTGTCCATAGACTTGTGAGATAGTGACAAAATATATGAAGGATTAAGAAATTAACTCTAAATGGAATTGCAGAAATGAAATTCTACAGAATTCAACTGAGGTCAATGGACTTATATCTCAACTATTAACCACATTCATTTGGTTAAAAATAAATAACATCCATTGGTTTTGAGATTAATAAAGAAACTTAGTCTTCAATACCTAACTTTGTAGGGAAACCCACACTTGGAAAAATGAAAGAGCATAAAGGAATGAACATGAATGAAATGAACAACTACTCAATCATCACACACACAGAAGGAAAACTATTTAGGAAGTGTATTCCATAGAGAGGGGGCCCTTTCTTTGTTGGAATATACTGCTAAGAAGGACTATAATAAAGAACTCTTGATATGCAACAACAAGCTCTTTATTCTAGCATGAAAGTGATTACAATGACCATTCTCTTCAATATGGAACTTTATGCTTTCTAACTCTTTCACTACTAAATTATGAACTACATGTCTTACCAATATGAATGATATCCTATCATATTTATACATAAATATTCTCATTCACAAAAGGAAGAGGAGTTACAACAAGATGAGATCAAATCCTAAACAAGTGGATCTACAACTAACGAATCTTAGATCCTAAACACGTGGATATCCACCACTAAATATTGGATTTGATCTAAGATAATTTGAATAGGATAATACAACATATTTCATSAGATCTATGTATCCAAATTTGTGGGTATGAGCCATAACTTGTTCAAACCACCAAGATACAAAAATTTGAGCTAGAATGATTAGTTTTAGAGATCTCAACCATACACCCCTCTTATGCTTGCAATCTTTATGCAAGTGCSTATGAGAAAGGAAATATGGCTGTAACAACCTTTCTGTAGTTGCAAAAACACTTGAATTTTGAAAAAAAATGATTTTTTAGTYAAATAAAATGCTTATGTTCTTTGGMTATGAAATTTTAATGAGAATGACATATCCATCCTCTCCCACACTCAATACCCTGCATGTCCTCATGCACAAGAAGTAAGGAATTAAGTATCTTTCATGCAATCTTATGGAGATGGTTTCCAACAATTTTGTGGCAACATATCTTTTGTCCAAGTGCACCTATTAGTATCAATATCATGAAGGCTATAGGCTTTCCTTGATTGGCATGAATGGTTCTCAAAAATTTGGTGCACAAGGCCACCTTGAATCATAACTAAACTTCCTTTCTTTACTTTAAGAGGTACACAATCTTCATAACTATATGAAAGAGACAAATTACAAAAATGGACGTCCATCACCATCCCTGTTTTTCATGATATTTTAGAAGATCCCAAAGGCATCCATTTTCAGTGGTAGCGTCTTCATCTTCACTTGGAGATGACATATCCTGGTATGTATTTCATCTCCTCAAGGATCTAAGAGCATAAATAACCTGATCATTAATAATTTTAAGATGCAAAAAAACATAAGCATATTTCTTGAGGAAGGCCACATAATTCTCAAAACCTCTGATCTCATCATTCATATATGACAACTTCATTAAAAGAGATTGATTTTTATCAAGCGCACAGTTCAAAAAAGCAAGTGAAATGTTGCCAGCTTCCTTGTCTTTTGCATGTGGTAGTGAAGAAGGCCAATTATATATTACCTGGACAACAGTAGGTAGTTTGTTTTCACAAACATCGACTTGTTTTAAACAATGCACTATAGCTTCCTGGTTTAATAGAGGGACATAAGAATGAATGGAGAAAAAGTAGTTATCTCCCTTGGATCATAAATATTTTCTTTTAAAGTGGTTGTTGCATATCTATCAGAATTTGTTTCTCTAGAATTTGTTTCCAGGTCGTTAGAGTAAATGAAAATTATTCAAAGAAACCAAGCAAATCCCCAAAGAAAGGGAACACGAAGCCAATCAAAACAAGTGAGTGCAGTGTGATAGAGCAACACAACTTGTAATATACTATGACATAAATAGAACAACATGCATCATAAAACCATGTCGAAAATCGGAAGAAGGAAACATTAGTAACCAAAGTTCCAGTAACAGCAGTATCTTTACAGATTTCCAGTTGTTGTTTTTGTCTGGGTTCTTAAGATCCCCATGCATCTAGTTCCTAATGCACATAAGAAATTTTCGTGCACAAATTTATTTTATGACAATTCTCTGCAGCCAAGCATTGCATGCTTCAATACAAAAAAATTGACTTAACTATCTGATCAAGCAAAGACCTTAACTCTCTCAAATTGCCTGGAGCATTAATAACATAGGGTAGAGTTCCAACAACTGCATTATTTTCCTTAATTGTGATCCCAAATTCACCAAATAAGTCAATAAAACCACTACTCTCTTCATGAAACAAATATGCGATGTGTCTCATGGGAATGTTGAAAACGCTTCCAGCAAACAATACTTTTGCAAATTCAAACTCTTACCTGTTGACAGGAAAACGACTCCTTTGTCAACTCAAACTTGAATGATATTCTTGACATACTTCCCTTTGAAATTATTTGGTGTCATTCAACTCTTTGAAACTTATTGATGTTGATGTAGTTATTCTCCATAATACATTTTCTTATGGATCTAATAGATTTTCAAATCCGTCAGCAACTTAAATTCTGGGAAACATCAGTTGAGAAAATCCTTTGCATCTCCCAAACACAAAATTTTAGAAAATTGTCATTTCGAAACCCAAATGAGCTCGTTCCCTACAAAACCCATGTGGCGGATTTCACGATTTTGCTTCATTTGTGTGCAATTGACCCTGAAAATACAACCTTTTTCTATATGGCGCGATTTTTTCTCTGTTTCCAAAATTACACATGTTCCTCTGCTATGTTTTCTAAAGATTTCACATCTGATAGCTTTGATTTGGAAACAAGAAGACACCCCTAAAGTCAATGCTGAGTTTGGAGATCGAACTGTTGAAAGGATCATTGTGAAGTCTTCTTAGGCTTAAGACACTATCAACGTTGATATAATGCTATCATCAATGTTAATCATTTGTTCCCATAGCGTGAACAAAAAATAGTGTTTTTGTAATTATAATCCACATCCTCTAGACCATTTTTAGATTGCTCTACCATCGAACTTTTGGATGCAAGGAAGAAAGACTAGAGATGCGTAGTAAAAGCACAATTACACTCTATCATCTCTATTCTAGACCAGATTACAAAATTTTGAATGTAAATTCGCCATCACTGCATGGAAAGTTATATCAATGATCATATAATTTCTTCTCCATGATGTTATATACTCATCATTGTATTATAATATACCTCCAATTGCATCAATCCTTGAGTGGCAAGCAATGATGGATAACCCAATTCTCATTTCAGGTGGTCATACCTATGAGCTAGGGATTTGTGGCATTGAGGGTATTGATGGCTCGAAATATGGCGACAAAAATATAGAATTCAATCCTAGATTTTCCATGGAACATGAAAAAGTTGTCAGGGTTGTTGTGGTTGGATTTGGACATTTTATCAACTACTACAAAATTTAGTGTGCAACATTATGTATTCAAGAAAAGCCAAGATGTATTTTCATCGCTACCAATTATGATGTTGATGCACAAGAATGGGTGGGAGGAACCATCAAAGCAGTGATTAAGGATTACTAGTGCAATCCATTTTTTGAATTCCTTCACAACATCATCCATAAGAGGCCCGACTTCAAAGGAAAAGACTGTTATATGCTGCAAATAACTGATCGGATATGCTATAGTGCTACTTGGAAGAATGAATGAAGCTGAATCAAGGGGATCTAGGATGTGGGAGATCCAATGATGACATAAGAAAAACTATTTCTTGTTATTTTTATCTATTTATTTCTACACTACCCTACCCTACTTGAGAAAAAGTAGAGCCTCTTCTCAGGTATAAGTGTACTTCCAGTGAAACCATGTATGCAACATGTGTAAAGTTGATCTCATATTCAAATTTTAAAGATAAGCTTTGATATACCTGAATATGAGAAACCAGACGTTCTTCTTGATTTGGTGCCAAGAAATGTTGCGGGATGAAGTGGTGCCCTGGAATGATGATTGTTTAGAGCCATTCTTCAATGTAGCCAATACTCCTTTGGTTCTCTTCTTCATCAATATTGTTGACTTGCATGTCCTCCTTTATCATACCCTGTATATCTTCAAACTTTTGGCTCTTGCATAAAGGATCAAGGTACAAATTTTCAAGAAACTTTTCAATCTCAAGTTCTAATACCTTCTCTCCATCAAATCTTGTCCATGGATCTTTGATCTCTTCTTCATATTTATAAGGAGAATCAGGGAAAGCTTCAATATCTTCTTGTTTCTCATGGAACTTTTGTTCTTCTATCCCTTTTTGAGATGCAAATATGTTCTTAATGGCTATCAATATTTTATCCTCTTGAGACACATAGATGTTCCCAACTACTACTAGGTTTTGAGAGATTTCTTGGAGCAGAATATTTATTTACTTCAAAAACTCTTGAGCATCTTTGAATACTCCTTGTTGGTTGATAATCCATGACTTGCACATGGATTAGTAAAAAAGGGGGTCTTTTGAATTAAAAAACTACAACTTCTACATAAAGAAAATTTGAAAGCAAAGAATGAACTTGGACATCTCATGCTACTAAGACCGTGATGTCACCAAGTCATCTGTCGACAGGAGTAACTTCCCCTTTCGATGCATCAAACTTAAATGAAAGAAATGATTTTTTTTTTTACCAATGTCTATTCCCTTTAGCATCTCCCCAACAATGACACCAAAAATGGTAGTCAATTCTATTGCTATAATTCCATTACATTAAATTCATCAATCTTGTGTTTGTAGACCCGTGAGATGCTGAAAAAATATATGCAGGATTAAGAAACTAACTTTAAATGGAATTGTAGAAATGAAAGTCTATATAATTCAATTGAGATCAATGGACTTATATCTCAACTATTAACCACATTCCTTTGGTTGACAATAAAGAGCATCAAGTAGTTTTGAGATTAATAAAGAAACTCAGTCTTTGATGCCTAACTCTATAGGGAAACCCACACTTGAAAAAATCAAAGAGCATAAAGGAATGGACATCAAATGAAATGAGTAGCTACTTAATCATCACACAACAAAAAGGAAAACTATTTAGGTAGCATATGCCAGAGAGAGGGGGCCCTTCCTCTCTTGGCATATAATGCCAAAAATGACTATAGTAGAGAACTTTTGATATGCAACAACAATCTATTTATTCCACCATCAAAATGATTACAATGATCCTTCTCTTTAATATGGAACTCTATTCTTTATCACTCTCTCACTACTAAACTATGAACTATCTCGCATATCAATCTGAATGATATCCTCTCATATTTATACATAGAGCTTCTCCTTCACAAAAGAAAGAGGAGCTACAACAAGATGAGATCAAATCTTAAATAAGTGGATCTACAACTAACAAATCTTAGATTGTAAACATGTGGATCTCCTCCACCACATCTTGGATTTGATATAAGATAATTTGAATAGGATAATACAACATATTTCATGAGATCCATGTGTCCAAATTCATGGGTATGAGCCATAACTTTGTCAAACCATTGAGCTATATATTTCTGAGCTAGAATGACTATTTTTAGAAATCTCAACCATACATCCTTTGTTGTTCACTTTTTGAAAATTTTCTTCGCTAGTCACCTAAATGACACTATTCGACACAAAACCCATATTTTTTTTTATATATTCTTCTTCATTTGGTCATAAACGATGTGGAAATTTTAATTACCAGAACTTCCAATCAGATGCAACATTGTCAAAATATACAAAATTGCCAACAACTGTTGAATTTCATAAGTTAGGAAATCACAATATGTACCCTAAGTAATCATAAAAACATGGGAAATCAACCACTTTAGTGTAAGTATGACACATGAATATTGTATAGGGTAGAAATGGTCAAATGTGGAAATATGAGTGATGAAGGGAATGATGATGAAGGGATAAAGTGAATAAAAAATGACTAAATGACATCGTAAAATGTGTTATTTCTGAGGTCCAATAGCATGATTGGTTTCCTAAATGTCACTACAAATTTTGAATTTTTTTTCTTTGTCACTCCTTCCATCTAACATTATGCACAAAGTTTATGTTACATTCTTCCACATATGCATTATATCAAACAAATGAGCTATTTGTAGGTGCTCATAGTAGGGAAACCTACTAAATTATATGGGGGATTTTTTCATTCCTTATGGAATCCCATCAATTCCTTGACGAACTTTATGAAACATAAATGAAATTACAACAATAATTGTTAGATACGGTAATCATAATTCAATACAAATAAAAATTGTAAAACATTTTGTATGATACATACTAGTTGAATTGCTCGACTTGATCATTTCTATTATATTTGAACTTCCATAGGTGAGGTGTCATTCTTCATGGTTTTATTGCAGCCTCTTATTTCCCATTGAAAATATGTTTTTTGGTAGTTTGATACCTATGGTTCTTATAGAGGAAGTTACTATACTCATCAAACACCTCATTTCCTAAACTTCTTGAACGACAAGATTTCATCCTAGGACCACAAACTAGACATGAAAATTTATCCTTTGTTTGAATATGTAATGGCCTAATTTTACTAAAGAATAATGCAATCAAAGAAACAGCCATGTACGATCCAGATTTAGAAAATAACCCGAAAATAATAATCCAAATAACCATTGAATCTTAATTGAAATTCTTATTGAGAGGTGCACTTAGAGGAAGGAACATACTCGTGACGATATTACTTGTACCCAGTGACTTGAGGAATGTAGCCATATGTAATGATCCAACTGCTTAGAATATCGTAACATAACATAAGTACACACCATGTACATAATGTGAGCATGGAGCACAACTCCAAGATAGATAAGTTACATAATAACTCAAATAATAAGGGAACCCACTCCAAATAACCAAATACCTTTATACATAACAATTCACATTCCTCACAATAATGAATACATGATATCTATATGTACTTATTCACACTTTCATGTGAGGCCACGTTACTACTAGTTCGACCCTATTACATACACATTTACAAAATACATGTACATTTAGGCCCATATATACCCCCCTTGG
Organism: Picea engelmannii; assembly: GCA_009831015.1. NCBI lineage: Eukaryota > Viridiplantae > Streptophyta > Pinopsida > Pinales > Pinaceae > Picea > Picea engelmannii. Next base: position 145,572 of record ML798458.1, on the reverse strand, counting down.
GGCCATATCATACACATTTAGCCCTATGTATGCTCCCCTTGGGCCATAACATAGTATCGTCCTTCAAAAATCATTTTCCTCAAAGATTTGAAATTTAAGGCTTCGCATGTGATGAAGGCAAGTAATAAGATTTTTTTTTCCCGATTTCTTCATTCCATCGATGATGATCTATCCATCTAGAATTAATTATTTTCAGTCTTAATCCTTATTTTCTAGTTGTTGAATACTTTTATTTCCTTTGATTCCATGTATTTTTATTGTAGCTTATCAAATTTGTAGTGGTTGTTGATCTCCGATAATAGCTTGTTGAAGATTGTTCTTGTGATTCCTTGTTCCATGAATATTGACAAGTATTCCATCTTATTCCTTCATAATGTTGATATCGACCTTCTTTTCTTCCTTGAAATAATTCCTCGTAATGAGGGTGTTGATATGGTTCCACTTTTGATGGTTTTTCTTCAATTTTCATGTGCATTTAATCTAAATTCTTTTCAGAGACGATGGAATCCTCTATATTCCTTTCTTTCTCTTTGATTTTTGTAGCCTTTGAGATAATACCATCATATTTGGCATGTACATACTCTAAATGGAGTTCAAATTCTTCAAGTATCTTCTCGTGACATTCTTGAATATTGTCTTATTTCTCCTTTTGAAGCTACAATGTCACCCCATTTATCAAATTATGATGTCCTTCTTAAATTCTAGATGAAATTTTTTATTTCACCTCATCAACATTTAGGGATTCCTTGATCTTGTTGCAAATTTCCTATTCAAGTCTTTTGGTAGATTCTCCATCCAAGATCCCCGTTTCTTCCTTTATTCTTTCAATATCTTAAACTCATCCAATAGTTTTTATTATGGTTTCATAATCTACATACCTCTTCATCTTTCCTTTTCAATTCTCCCCTTGAATCATCCTTTTCCCACTTTGCTATGCTACTATTTTATTAATTTAGGTTCTTAACCTCCTATATGAGTGATTCATTAAGGGATCATATATTGTATAGCTACTCAACCTTCTTCTTAATATTTTCCTTTGCTTCTTTTAATTATTCTTGAATTCTATACAATTTCTTCATTTTTGTATCCCTAATCCATTTATCTGAGAATATTTTTTCAAATTATTCCCACATGGAGTGGAATCTAGTATATTCATAAATGTTATTCTACCACTTCGAATCTTCCCCACAAAAACCAAAATATTCCCTATAGGGACTCAAATAAATGTTCATTATCATCCTCAACCATTCGTCGATATTTATTTCATCTTTATCTTCATCTCAACTAAAGTGAGGTATTTCCATGATTGATTATTAATTAAGGTATAATCCCATCCCTCAACTTACAAACTCAATATATTAGTAATAATGATCTCAAATAGTTATATTCCTTTTTCCAATATAATATTCTATATTTTTTTATTTCCAATGGATTTTGAATTAGCTCAATCAGACATTCCAATCAAAAGTTATGATAGTTTTAAGTGAACATACCTTTGAAATATCGACTAACATTCCTTTTGATGTATTTATAAAATATTGGCCCCTATGAGTCTAAAATTTCGACTTGTAGTACTCTTAAATGTCTTCTCTGAAATTCCATGAGTCTGACTGAAATTAGGTGTGCCAAATAAAATCTATGGTAACTTTCTCAAACCTTTCTGGATTTTGGCATGTTCTAGAGAGTGAACTTGTATAGAATTCCACACACCCAATATTTGATATTTGATTCTAAAAATCATACACAAACTACTAAGGATTTTTATGTTTCCAATGTAATGGGTCTCACAAAATTTGGATCCTATATGAGGAAGATATGATTGTTTTACCCRGACCACTTGTTTGAGAATAGTTAYAAGACTATTCTAAAAACATATCTTCAACAAGGTGTATCTCCAAAATTACAATGATACARAAAATAAACTTCGTACCACAAGTACTATTATATGTCATATAAATATCCTCCAAGTTTCACTTTATGAGGTGGCCTCGAAAAATCTTAATAGGGAAAATTAAAATATGACTTCATTAAGGAAGAAAAACCCTAGGATCAATGCTCTGATTCCAAATGTAATGATCCAAATKCTTAAATTATCAGAACATAAAATAAGTACACACCATGTAAAAAATGTGAGCGTGGAGAAAAACTCAAAGATATATAATTTATATAATAACTTCTTAAATAATAGGGGAACCAAATAACCAAATACCTTTATACATCACAATTCACCTTCCTCACATTAATGAATACATGATCTCTATATATATCTATTCACAGTTTCACATGAGGTCAATTTACTAGTAGGCTGACCCTATTACATATGTATTTACACAATAAATGTACATTTAGGCCCATGTATGCCCCCCCTTGGGGTCATATCATATACAATTATCCCTATGTATGTTCCCCTTGGGTCATAACACCATACATTAATTATTGGCGTGACAACCACAAAACAAAGTGGGGGATGACTCTCCACCCAACCATAGACCTTGTTACTCAATATTTAGTAGCAAGCCAACCATGAGATTTCAATCTACTACCATGCTAGTGATTCCTTATCCTTACCCTCTCTTTAGATTCATCCTTAGAGAGATGTCCAATAGAAATCATTTTCCTTCTTTATATAGATTCCATCCATGGTAAAGAACCCAATCCCTAGGGTCCATTATTTAATTATTTATTTCACTTTAGGGTTTCTCCATTAATTACGGTTACTTATTTTACCCTTCTCTTTAATGACCTAAATACACAAAAGAATACTTATTATGACCCCCTTTAGGGTAATTATTATATATTTCATTATTATTGTTTATTCCAATAAGTATTTATTATTCCTTTCAAGTGGGTGCAACTCAATTGGTCGGGGTGGGGAGTTTTCTCCTCCCCACCCAGCTCGAGTCTCATCTATGCAACATGATACTCTTTGTGAGCCAATATTATCTAAATTATTGACCCTCCTATATTTTTCATATCTCAAGAGGGATTAATATGGACATAGCAAGCTTCGCGTCGTGAACCACAAAGCAAAAAAATTTGTATTTATTCGACCCTATTAGGAGAATTATGATATTCCTGATATTATTATTATTATTAAGTATAAATAATAATAATATATGGGGCATGACATGCACCCCTCCTTCAAGGAACTTTGTATTGAAATTAGTTTTGATTATGTTTCTTATAGGTTTTTAATCATCTCACCATATCGTCCACAACAATTTCTGTTGGACTAGTATAAGCCACCCAAGTGACTATAACAGGCATCGAAAGTCCACATCACAACACCTAGAAATCACGAGTACTCTCGAGTCATCCTTCTCAACTTTTGGCACTAGGCTTAAAGCCTAGCAGTCTATCCAGAGTTGCAAGGCTCAAGACCTCATCTTCACAAGAAGGCATCTCAATCAGTACTCACGTACACCAGGAATCTCAAAAGGTTGTCCTAAACTCCCTCCACAACAACCAAGTACAACCCCATAAATTGAAGTCCAATCCCTATCAATTTTCATAGGAAACTCTATGTGACTAATTTCAGACATGAAAATTACTTCCTAGTGATCTAACTCTCACTGAACAACTTTACACTAAAACTATTGACTGAAAAACATATACAATGGAAACAACAAGATCATAGATGAATCATCAATACATAAGAGACATAATAATTATGTTTTGTAACTTTTTCCAATTCTCCAAACCTAAGGACCAAAACCAATCCTCTCAAAGTCATCAAAACTGAGGACAAAACTAGTCCTCTCAAATTCACCAAATCTGAGGACAACCTTGTCCTCCAATATACAAATAATAAAACCAAACCTCAAAAATATATGGAAATATCCTCTACACTATAATTTGTTTTATATCACATGTACGACATGTTGATGTCACTTGTCATCCTGTATGGATATTTACCATCCCAGAAAACTAGATACATGATTCACCAATTGGAAACCCACAGWCATACACAGTTTTCTCTCTTGCAAACTTTCTATACCCTATACATGATTCATCCTTCTACAASCCACATATATATGTGCTTCACCCATATGAAAACAATGTATGAGTAATGAAAACTGGTACAGTCACCTTCGTACACTTACTCTATGAAACCATATTTATCCTAGGTAAGATTCACCACCTTACAGACCTTCCTAGATGAGATCAYCAATCCTCCTTGACACAAGTGCAGACYCACTTTTTCCATCTCCATTATTCTACAATGATGATGTAATGTCACAATGACATCTCTACTTTATATAKGAGTCCAATGAGTGAGTTTAGGAGCCCTTCCTAAAATCAATAATTAATTAGAATATTTTGATCCTCTTTGTGGGAGTGGCATGCCCACACAAACCCACAAATTCCATCAACTTTCCCATGAGGCCCTAGCCTCATTTCTAGGCCAATTTCACTGAAACGAAAGTCCAAACTGTTGCCAACGAACATTCCCACATGCTTGGCAACTTGGCCTATAGTGGGAATATCTCCAGAAGCTACAAAAAATCAACACTCCCTCTTAGCGAGGGAAGTATCCCATCCACCAACATCTGGATTCACTAGTGTCATACATAATAGATATAACTCTAGATCATCCACCCCATACACACACACACACACACACACACACACACACACACACACATATATACTCCAATGGTCCATATTGACTACTCCCTCTATCATTGTGGAAAACGGTCGCATCCTTGGTCACTCGAACATATCCAGCTTTCCAATTTGTCTGACTGACTGCATCCACGGTCACGAGAGCTCATATTTCTATCTGGTCTGTCTAAATGACCACATTCTTAGTCACTGAGACAAACTTTGTCTAAGTCTAGAAACTTATCTCTTGCATATCCCCTGCATGAATGTCTCCTAGGACCTACAAAGATCTCTTAATGCTACATTTACCAACTCCACATCCTACACCGTCTCATCAATAGCTATGAGCTGATTTTGAATCTCATTAATATTCATAAGATAATTGAGAATTGTGTCTTCACTAGTCATCCTAATAATCTAAAGCTAATCCTTCAAGTGTAGCATCCTACTGGTATTCTTGTTTTGGTAAAGACCCACCAAATCATCCTACATATCCTTGGAAGTTGTTTTCATGGCAATGTGAGGAATCAAGTGGTCCTTCAAGGACTCTAGCAATACCTACTTTCCCTTCACTTCCCTCTTCTTGTGAAATTCCAAATCTACTGGATCAGTTAGGCTAGGAACCACATCCTCAACATACACCTTAAGGTCATTCTCTTCCAATAAAAGGAATACCCTTTCCTTCCAAGCCCGTAAGTTGGTTTCCCTTGCCAACATATCATCAAGCTTCAATGTATTCACCATCTTGACCTACCGAGAACAAGAAAAAGTACAACACTCTTCTAGTGTCATAGCCAACAAAGTTTCTCAAGATGATCCCCTTTTCCTCAAATCCCAAGCTATGATAATTGCTTCCTAGTGATCTAACTATCACTGAATAACTTTAAATTAAAACTATTGCTTGAAAAACATATACAACGGAAACAACAAGATTAGAGATGAATAATCAATACACAAGAGACACAATAATTATGTTTTGTAACTTTATCCAATTCTCCAAATATGAGGACCAAAACCAATCCTCTCAAAGTCACCAAAACTGAGGATAGAACTAGTCCTCTTAAAATCACAAAATCTAAGGACAAGCTTGTCTTCCAATATACAAACAAGAAGACAAAACCTTAACAATACCTAGAAATCTCCTCTGCCCAATAATTTGTTGTAGATCACCTATATGACTTGCCACGTCACTTGTTATCTTGTACAGACCTATACCTTCCTAGAAAAATGGATACACAATTCACCAACTGGAAACCCATGGACATATATGGTTTGATCTATTGCAAACTGCATATACCCTATATGTGATTATTCCTTCTACAACCCGTGTATATACACTCTTAACCTATCTATGAACCACACCTGAGTACAGAAAAATGGTATTGGTCACCTCCATACACTTTGATCTCTACCACCTTATTTCTCCTAGGCTAGATTCACCACTTTTCATACTTTCCTAGATGAGATCACCAAACCTCCTTAACACAAGTGTAGACTCACTTATGCCAACTCCATTCTTCCACAATGATGATGTAATTTCACATTGTCATCTCTCCTTTATATAGGATTCCAATGAGTCATTTTAAGAGCCATTCCTAAACTCAATAATTAATTAGAATATTTTAATCTTCTTTGTGGGTGTGGCACCCCCACACAATACCATAAATCCCATCAACTTTCCCATGAGGCTCTAGCCTCATTTCTAAGCTTATTTCACTGAAACAAAAGTAAAAAATAGTGCCAATGAAAATTCCCACATGCTTGGCACCTTGGTCTCTAGTGGGAATACCTCCTGAAGCCACAAAGAATCAACAACACTAGTCACGTTCAATGATCCAACCACTCTTGAGGACTTCGGTATAACAATTCCAATACAAGTCATAATAATTACTAGCATAAGTAGTAGATTGAATTTTCCCCAACCCATAAGATGTGACTTGTAATATTCTCCTTCGTGGTTATGGGATCCCATGAGATCATAAAAGAAACCATCCCTTTCAACCACAATCACGATCCTCATTCTAACTCTTGCATGTCATCATGAAAATACAATATCATTGTCATCACTACATGAGATATTATGATAATAAATATAACCTCCACATATATTTACCAAATATATAACCATATAAATTTGCATCAACATAATAGTTGGAACCACATATAACATAACATCCTGAAAATGAGAATCCTTTCAGAAAAATAGTTGAAACCACACATAACATAATATCATGGAAATGATAATCATTTCAACACCATAGTTGAAACATAACACAATCACATGAAGGGTAAATACTTATCAATGAAATCAAATTTATTAGCCTTCATAACACATAGTGGATATGAGATTTTATCTCTAAGGAATGATTTATCATCCAAACATCCATCTAGCCCATGGATTTACTAGGTTAATTTTATGAGTCTTGGCTGGATCATTAATAATATGAGTGCTAGGTTCTTATCAAGACACTATTGACAATCATTTACTCTTCTTTCAACAAGAGGGTTGACAATTTAGGGGTATGTATAATCACCCTATCAGATGCCAAGTTTCCTGTTTAATCCATTTCATCTTTATTTGATCACATGATCCCTTAATTAGTTTACTCTGTGATGCAAAGGATCCCCTACACAATCATATGCAAATGAAATCCAACCATTTAACATTTTCTTCATAAGCCAAAATTTCAAAAGATCATATTCGCAACAAACATGCTTGATAGAAAAGATAAGGGTCCTAAAGAAACCATCCCTCTCATCTTTGATTATACTCCAATATGAAATACCCATTGTTTATGTTCTAAGATAGAACCAATTAGAAGTATGTGGATCATGATTTATGTAATTGATTGTATTTACCTGGTCAACCCATTGTAGATTCCTGATCAATCAAATGAGTTTATTGTGAATGATGGTGTGGTGCATGTAACCAATAACCCCTTGAGTAAACATAGCAGCCTAAATCTCTGTAATCTCAAATTACACAACACTTTTGCATAACAACACAATTGGGAGCATACACATAGATGGAATATCCATTGGGTTATATTAGAAATACAAATTTGTAATCTGAACAAGAGGAAAACAGTGCCAACATAGCACAATCAATATCAACATTATCACGTCCTTGAATCTTGTATCCAACTACAAATTCTTACAACAAAACAACCCAAGTAAATAACTAATGTGAGCAACCAATTCCTCAAATTCTAGATCTTGATAAAGGTATATCCTTTCCCTATATTCAACCTACTTGGGACTACATTCTTGATGAGTGCCTCATAACAGATCAATAACCATGGTAGAAATATCCATTGACTTACAAATTAAAGGTTCTTCTTTAAGATCGTTTTATATGACATCTCCATTAAGAATTCTCATTGGAATTGTCCCTTGTCCTATAACCATATCTATGTAGTGATCTTGAATACACACTTACTAGGAAATATTATACCCAAAAAGATATCGTTCCATTCAACCAACTACTAAAGCAAAGCCAAATTCTCTTACCATTGTATTTCTTAGTTTGAGCGGCTAGTAAAAAAGGTAACACACCTAGGAGGTTATGTGCTTGTCTGCTTGAATCAAAAAACAAAGACACATAATTCTTAGTATGCAATTCATTTTGTAAATATAATGACAGTTTGCTTCAAATGGTCCATGTGAATGAAAGTCTTCTTTTAACTTAGGGCACTTTTATCATATCCTATCAAAGCCACAACTTGTTATCTTGATCTTTAATGAAAGGTAAATATTGTGGAATTTAATAGATATAATCACCTTTGGATTGCAAATTGAGCATATCATATTTGAAAAGCATCCATCACAATAAAAATGAGAGGAACAAATGTTTGCAAGCTATATACTTGTACTTTACACCTTTCACACCTTATCCTTGTCAAAGTAAAAAGTTCTTCATGATTGGAAAGAAGTACCTTCAACTACTAGAAATTCCACATCATCAAGTTTCCACTTTTAGTCTTCTCAATCATTACAACATTATGCATGAAGGTACTTGTGCTAATAGTGATCACAATAATCATACTCAGAGATTGATCTAGTGTTTGCTAGCCTAAGTGGCACTGTGAAACCTATTCAAACAAAATACTATGAGCATATAATGTCTATGGAATTTTTTCTCAACCTAAATAATACAAACAAATCATTCATTCTAGCTCTTTTCTTCCCCTCTTATGTCCTCAAATCAAGATAGCCTAGTAACCCTTCACAACTCAACAATCCCAAGGAAATTGGCCAAATTATAAAATGTAGGATATCAAGTAGAGTCAATACCATTGTTATTAGCATCTAGCCAATTATCCAAGAGTCAACAAATACTTCTCACTTATCATAAATTGAACCATGTCCACCTTGCAAAGTTACCAATATACTCAATAACATAAATTCCTCCAAATTATATCCACCATTTGATATACACATGATCAAAGGATTGTAACCATTTCAAGTCATTCAAAAGAAGTAAAACTAATCATTACCAATGGTACTAATATAATATAAGGAGTGTGTTAGCATTGAAAGTCACACTTTGACTACTAAAGTGTAAGCTCAGCACCCATCAGTATGTAAAAGATAATTTTGGTTTTGAATAGGTGGATCAACAAGATGGATAAAGAAAGATAAAGGGCTGCAAACTATATATCAGTAGGCTACACCAGTGGGCAATGGAGCCACAAACATCCTACTCAACAAAGGCACAAAAGCTACTCAACAGAAAACAAGATTGTATGCTGATAAGTGGAAGAATGAAGAAGGAAAACATAAGGTATAATGTTCACTAAACAAATATTCTCTCAATTTAATGAATCAACAAATACTTGAATATAAACAATGACCGATGGGCAAAATACAACAGATCATCTGCTGCTTAGGGATCCATAAATCATTGATAGCCTTTTATCCTAAAATATGAAATATATTCAAATAAGAAGAACTATAAATAGAAGAGTTACACTCTGAATTCACAACTCTCATGAGTATCCAAAATCGGTAATTCTTACAATCATAAAATTCCCACTGGCTTACAAATGAACATACACAGAAAAACTACCTACTCCTACTCTCTCTAGCCTCTCTTGGCTCATCCATCCTCTCCTTATCCAAAATATCTTTCCTTATTTAAATAGACAATAGCATCCAAATTAACTAAGGAGGTCATATCCCATCTCCTCCATTGTATTCTAAGCCTTAGAGATAGGTGGCAACAATCAAAGAGACAACAATCCAACAAACTGCTAATTTTCAGGAATTTGTTGGAAGTCATTAACAAAATGTCTCCACCTCATTGAATGAGGTCTTTTATGGAGCTAAATATTAGGTGCAGGTGTCCCTTTACATCTAAATGGTCCTTGAGAAGTCATTTGAACCCTCCTTGACATGTGGAAACCTCCCAACAAGGTGAATATCAAAAACTTGACCGCTACAGAAAATTAGGCAGTGCCGCTCTAAAATAGTTGGGTAACACAACTTCTATGTCTAATATATCTCAAAAAATAAAACATTTTAAAAAAATGAGAGAGGTTTTTGTTATTTGGCATGTTATGAACAAAAACCGCATCCATTTTTCAAAAAAAACTTCTCAATTGTTCAGAATCTGATTTTCAAGTTAGTGACTAAAAACTCGTAAAATAACTCTGCACAATTCGTTTTATGCCAGAAATATTAGGTAGCGCCTATAGGTAGCACCACTTATGTTGTGCCTGTATGCATGTTTAGGTAGAAATGTCAAAATGCAGTGCCTTCAATCTTGAATGTGTGCAGATCAGTTGGTGGTATTTTATAATGTCGAACCCATTGTGTTTAGGTGTCTTGGAAATATAGTAGTTTGTGCACTTTACCACTGAGGGAGTTAACACTTTAGAAAAAGCCCAAAACTATGATAGTTAGGCCTCTTATAGCTGCAAAATCTTGTGCTAACATAGGCTCCATGGGGGATAGAGTCCTCCCTATGAGGCTCTATTAACTCTTGTAGTTTTAGTGCCTTATCCTAGGGTTGCTCCCAACTTTTAACCTCTACAATCTGCTTTGATCTGTGACTTTCAACTGAAACTAAATGCAAATGAAAACTGGACCTGACAAAAATGATGAAAATGATGCTTGTTCAACAAGATTATTTCACACACCTACTCTAATTATTGGGAAAATGAAGCATTCAAGTTACATGAAACAACCAATGAAGCCATTTCATCATTTTTTCAATTGTTTGAAGCTTTGAAAAGTGCTTCCTTAAGCACCAGAGATAATTCTTACTTGAAGACATGTCAAAGAAACATTTGGAAATACACTTTCCATTGAAGAAATCAATGAGCCTAGGCCCACTTTTTTCTTGCAGACAGGCTACAAATGGATTCTGAAAAACATCATCAATACTTGCCCCTACGACATTGCTTTGTGTAAAAAGGAAAAGTATTGCATTAGGTCCTTCCTCCACTATTCTTGGTTGTTGTTTGTCTTGCTGATTTTCTGATTCATCCTCAATGAATATGGCCTTGGTCCACTCTTGGTCATGAGGTGTATTAGGGAAAATTCTTAGTGATTCTTGTCTTTCTTTAATTTCAACCTTTCTCATCTGATCACATGGCATTTGATCTTGGCTGCTTGATGAAACTTTGCTTGTGTCTTCAAGAGGAATAGGGGGTTGATAGGGTAGTTCATCACATTTAGAAGTTCTTGGGAAACTACATTCTTCTATCTTATCTTTTGATTGTGAGGGATATTCATCATAGCTTGGCTTATGGTCCCAATTTCTCATTTTTTTTACCTTCTAAACTTAGATTATCATCTTCTCCTTTTTCAGCAACAAAAATATGACATGAGGGTTGAAACAAGATATTGTTGCTTTGATGGGAAGGGTACTTTTCTAATATAAGGTCTTCAATAGATTGTTCATGGAAATCATCTTCATAATCATCATACAAAGGTGAATCAATGTCCATTTGACTATTAATGGCTGAGGGAATTAGTACAATAGCTGGGACAATTGGTTGTTCAATGAAAACATCCTCATAGTCATCAAAACTTGGCAAATCATGGCACACTGGTTCATTAACAATAGGAGGGATTACAACAACAACTGGTAAGCTATGAATTCGTTCATGACAAGCTGTAACATTATTCTCATGATGAAATAAATATGAACCTAAGATGACCTCTTGACTTAAAGAATCGAGAAAAGGAGGAGAAAGGGAAATGATGGATTGTCCATATTGATCATTCTCTTGGGGACCTAGATTTTGATATGAATGATGCATTTGTTCTTCAAATTTAGGAAAATCATTATGAAACTCATCATCTAAGTCATTCTCTCTATCATCATCCCCTTCATCATCACTACTAGAGGAATCATTTGTTAAATCTTGAATATATGATGCATACCCCTCACAACAATTCTCAAAAAGTCTTTCAGCTGGTTAAATTATCTTGCAATGAGAATAAAAAACGTCATGAAATTCCTTCAAAGAGGAAATACTAGAAGCAGGGAGTGTTCTATACCATTTCCTCGCATCGTCTTCCAATGAATACATAAACATTTTCATCAATATATCTTCATGATGGACATCAAGCTGCTGCATCAAAGCATGAAATTCATGAACATGCTCAAAAGGGTTATCATCATCACCTTCATAAAATTTGGGCAGTAGATCTTTCCAATCATCAATTTGAGGCACAATATGTGGATAATCATCTATGGCTAAGAAATTGAGTGGGGAAAACCTCCTGGCCAGGATAGCCTTCATAGCCATTTGATTTTTCTCATCCCCAGTGGAGTCACCAAAATATTCTGAATAATGGAGTCACCATGGTGAATGTGTAGTCTTGAAGGTGTCCAACTTCAATCACCATCTAAAGATGGAGTTGTGCAGTGTCATTCATCCCAGGGAGCTTTTCAATCTTCTCAAATCCGTCCCTGGCAACGACACCAAAAATGTTAGCACTGAAAGTCACACTTTGACTGCTAAAGTGTAAGCTCAGCACCCATCAGAATGTAAAAGATAATTTTGGTTTTGAATAGGTGGCTCAGCAAGATGGATAAAGAAAGAGAAAGGGATGCAAACTATAGATCAGTAGGCTACACCAATGGGCAAGGGAGTCACAAACATCCTACTCAGCGAAGGCACACAAACAACTCAACAGAAAACAAGATTATATGTTGATAAGTGGAAGAATGAAGAAGGAAAACATAAGGTAGAATTTTCACTAAACAAAGATCCTCTCAATTTAATGAATCAACAAATACTTGAATATAAACAATGACTGGTGGGAAAAATACAACAGATCCTCTGCTGCTTAGGGATCCATAAATCATTAATAGCCTTTGATCCTAAAATATGCAATATATTCAAATAAGAAGAAATATAAATAGAAGAGTTACAATCTTAAGTCACAACTCTCATGAGTCTCCAATAGCAGTAATACATACAATCATAAAATGCTCACAGGCTTATAAATGAACATACACAGAAACACTACCTACTCCTACTCTCTCTAGCCTCTCTTGGCTCATCCATCCTCTCCTTCTCCAAGAGATATTTCCTTCTTTAAATTGACAATAGAATTCAAATGAACTAAGGATATTGAATCTCATCTCCTCCATTGGATTCTAAGCCTTAGAGATAGGTGGTAACAATCAAAGAGACAAAAATCCAACAAACTGCTAATTTTCAGGAATTTGTTGGAAGTCATTAATAAAATGTCTCCACCTCATTGCATGAGGCCTTTGTTGGAGCTAAATATTAGGTGCAGGTGTCCCTTGACATCTAACTAATCCTTGAGAAGTCATTCGAACCCTCCTTGACATGTGGAAACCTCCCAACAAGGCGAATATCAAAACTGTGAATGCTACAGGAAATTAGGCAGTGTTGTTGTAAAAACTTTGGGTAACGCCACTTATATGTCTAATATCTCTCAAATAATAACACATTTTGAAACACTGAGAGAGGTTTTTTTTATTTGGCATGTTATGAACAAAAACCTCCTTTAGTTTTCAAAAATACCTTTTCAATTGTTCAGAATCCAATTTTCAAGTTAGTGACTAAAAAATGGTAAAATAACTCTGCACAATTCGTTTTTTGCTAGAAATATTAAGTAGCGCATGTAGGTAGCGCTACTTATGTTGCGCCTGTGTGAAGGTTTAGGAAGAAATGTCAAAACGTAGTGCCTTCAATCTTGAACGTGTTCAGAGCAGTTGGTGGTATTTTATAATGTCGAAACCATTGTGTTTAGGTGTCTTGGCAGTATAGTAGGTTGCGCAGTTTACCACTAAGGGAGATAACACTTTAGCAAAAACCCAAAACTCTGATAGTTAGGCCTCTTCTAGCTGCAAATTTTTGTGCTAACAGAGTGCACTGTAAATACGATGTTCCTGAGCCATCACCTATCACAACTAAACCAGAACTAAGCCAAAATAGCAATATGAAAGTTGCACCAAGAGATCATATTATGAGGAAAATTTTGTGCAATGGGGTTTCCATGAACCCATTGTATATGAACAGAACAATGTTTGTTTGCAAATCAAGTAATGGGTGATATTATATCAGTTTTGGATCTACTGTGACAAATAAACATTTCTACCTAAGCATTCATCTGCTCTATCCATTCCAGTTATGTTGACCTAAGATTTTCCAGAATGTATGCTCATATTTGAACCCACTCCCTCTTACGACGACCAAAACTTGAGTCCGACACCTTAGACCATGTTAAATATAATGTAACCTCAACAGTATGACTATACACTGCCAGCCATACTAGACAACTATACTTTCTATTGTTGTCTTGCTTGAGCCTATTTAACTCAGCCATCTCCCATTGCATTGTAACTTCTTCAGACTTAACTTCTCTTCTTCATACATTCCAATATATTGTTCTATTATTTTCTCTCTGCATTTGTTGCTTCTCAATTTATCATGGTATCAGAGCTTCAGCAGTAACCCTCTTCACACAGTCCATAGAGAAACACGATCCTCACAACATAGAGCTTCATGGATTCTTGAGAGCACGTGACAAAGTCTCTTTCACAAGGTTTGGAGAGCCGTCCGTCATACTCTCGAAAGATCCTCACAAGAAACTTCCACGAGGAAGCAGACCATCTTACGTTGAAAAGATCAACGTAGGAAGCTTGCAGAGGTTGCAGAGCATACTACGCTCAAAAGAACGAGGAAGAAGAGAGTGTAGAAGAAGAAACTTTAAATATTCTTGCACATTTTTCAAGAATCATCAAAGATTGACGAAAAAGAGTTGCAGAACGAAAGAACGTTTAAAGAACTCGAAGAATTTGTTCAAAATTGTTAAAGATTGCTGCAGAAGGCAGCATCGTTTAACGTTTTTTGAAATTCGCTCGAATCTGTCAAAGATTGTAGCAGAGAACGAAGAATCCGTGTATCTATTTCAAATCTTTGAAAGATTCATAGATCTTTCTTCCACAGGAGCAAAGAACACATCTCAGGTTCAAAGAACAACCATTGAGGTCGTAAGATTCGTCCTGTGAATAGATCCGAAGCGGGAAACCAGTTCAAAAGGGACGAAGAGAGCACAGAAAAGGCGAAAGAGTTTCAGTCGTTAGATCTTGCGCAGAGGACCGATAGATGTTGGATCAACGAGAAGGTGCACGAGGTTTAGTCCTTTGGAGCGCCAAGGAGAAATTTCGACTTGTGAAGTCCCGACGTCATCTGGATCGTCCATCAAGAGACACGTGGCAAGATCTCGGCATTTCGCTGACTCGCAAGGTGTAAAGGTCAGAAGACTACCATGAGAATTCGTGAATCGTGAAATTTCGAGTCATTCTGGACCGTTGGATCGAGAAAGATCGTGAGTCATCGATCTTGTCCCATCGCAATATCGGTAATCGGGAGTTGAACGCGCAAAGGCAATTGCACTCCAAAAAATCCGATACGCGATATTGCGAAATCTCGAGAGGACTTGTGAGCCGTCCATCTCATAGGACAAGTGGCAACAGATACGAGTGTCGTCAAATCGACATTTCGGAGTTTGCGGTTTTGAAAGACCGTCGCAACACAAGTTCGAAACTCACAAAATCGTGATTCCCAAAATAGCGATCAGATCTCAGTCGTTCATTTGACCAGACACGTGGAAGACATCGAGGAAACCTTCGGCGCTTCGGCATCCAGGGTTTCAAGTTGACAGAGAAGTTGTGTCAATGGAGCATCGCAAGTTGCGATATCCCAAGGTTGAATCAGGACTGTCCATCTTGAGGGGACACGTGGCATAAATCCAAGGACTCGGGAAAAGTCCCAAAAAGGAAAGGGCCATCGACACACCGGGATTCGACATTTCACGAATCCTGAGGACAAGAAGCACGAACATTTCGGAACTGCGAAGTCTGAAATCCTGACAGGAGGAAAGCTCCGTTGTGGGGCCCCGCTGACGTCATCTCGTCAAAACGAGTGATTGGGAATCTCCACGGGGATGCGTGGCAGAGATCAAGGCTTTCGGAAAATTTCCCGAAAGCAGAGTCCATCGGCATTACGGGATTCGACAAATCGTGGATCCTGGAGATGACAAGTTAGGAACAGAATAAATCGCAAAATCACGAGGAGAAATCAGGACCGTCCAATATAGGAGGACGCGTGGCGGAGATCAAAGGAATCAGGAAATTTCCCGAAAGGAAAGCGCCATCGGTAAATCGGACATCGAGGAATTGAGGAGTCAGAAGAACTCGTCGTTAGGGTTCATGAAGTCCTGATTCGCGATATCCTGATAAGATCTGGACCCTCAGATGTCAGGAAGATCTGGACCGTTAAATCGTCCAAAAGAAAATTTCACATTTCAGCAATTTGAAAGGCAAAAAACCCGAAAAAGCCCGTAACGCTTTAACATCAAGGCACGTGGTCACATTGCATGGTGACTAAGGCCAATTCAAGGCTGATAATATCTTTTCAGCCATCGGCAAATCGGCGTTTCGGCGATCGGAGGTAAATACGAAATTTCCCTCTATTTTTCTGCAAAATTTTTTTATGGCGTCGTCTAGCAATTTAGGACCAGCTCAGGGTCCGATTCTTCTTGGAAAGAATTACGAGTTTTGGTCTCTTTGAATGAGGTTGTTCTTGCAAGCACAAGAGTGCTAAGAACCAGTGGATCTTGGATATGTGGAACCAGATCCAGCTGCGCTTTCTGCCATGACAAATCCGTAGAGAATTGCTCATGCAACACTAAGGAACAAAGAAAATAAAGCAAAATTCTAGATTCAAAATTCTGTGGACGACTCGATTTTCTAAAAAATCACAGGCGCTGGTACTTCGAAACAGGCCTGGGACATCCTTAAATCTTCCTATCAAGTAAATGACAGGGTCAAAATAGTTAAACTGCAGAGCTTGAGGACGCAATTTGAGACTCTAAGGATGACAAAGTCTGAAAATGTGGATTAGTTCATGACCAGAGTCATGGGAATCGTGAACCAGATTATACTAATTGGTGAAACCATCACTGATCAACGAATTGTTGAGAAAATCCTCAGAAGCTTAACCAAGAAATTCGAAATGGTTGTTACAACAATCCTTGAATTCAAGGATCTGTCAAGTTTTTCAACAGATGAACTAATTGGTTCTCTAGTGACACATGAGACCAGACTGCATCTCACAGATGAGTCAATCTCCAATGCTTTCAAAACTCAATTCTCCTTCAGCAGAGGGAGAGGTAGAGGAAAAAACAAAGGTCACCAAGGAAGAGGGAGAAATCAAAGTAACCTTCACTCCAGTGGAGGAAACAGACAACAATATCAGAATCAAAATTTCCAAGGTCAAAGACAACAACAATAAAATCAACATCAGAATTTCCAGCCTCAAAGAGGTAGAGGGAGAAGATCAAATGAGAAATCAAGCATATAATGCTATTACTGCAAAAAGTATGGGCACTATGAATCTGAATGCAGGAAGAAGCAAGCAGATTAACTCTCAGGCAGAGCACATGTGTCAAATCACACAAGAGAAAACTCAGGAGGTATGTTTCTTTCGTGCTACAACACTGAACAACAACCTAAAGATCTCTGGTTACTGGATAGTGGATGCAGCAATCATATGACAGGTAACAAAGAATTACTTTCATGCATTGATTCTTCAATTTCATCTGATATTACACTTGGAAATTATTACTTAGTCAAGGTTCAAGGAAAATGAACTGTTCCTATTCTTACTAAACAGAATGTCAAGAAAGACATATACAATGTCTATCATGTTCTAGATTTAAAACATAATTTTCTAAGTGTAGGACAACTCATTGAACATGGATATAGGGTACTTTTTGAGGGAGCATCTTGCAAGATATATGACAAATTCCCAAGCAGAAAATTGATTTCTGAAATCCATATGACTCCAAATAGGATGTTTCCCCTTACCCTCAGAATTGCAAATCTGAGTCAACCTTATGCATAGAGTGCATCAACCATGAATGAAACAATGGTTTGACATACTAGATTTGGACATATACCATTCCAGAGTCTAAGTATTCTTCAGAAGAACTCCATGGTCAAAGGTCTACCTATCTTTAAAGAGCAAATTCCCCCATGTGAGTCTTGCATACTTGGAAAACATAAGAGAACTAGTTTTCCACAGTCTTCCAATCAAGCCAAACAACATCTTGAACTTGTTCACACTGACCTATGTAGATCAATGCAAACAGAGTCAATAGGTGGTAGCTTTTACTTTCTAACGTTTATTGATGATTTCAGCAGAAAAATATGGATCTATTTTCTCAGACGCAAGTCTGAAACATTTGCAAAATTCAAAGAATTCAAGGCAGAAGCTGAAAAACAGAGTGGCAAATATGTCAAAACACTTAGGTCAGATGGAGGAGGTGAATACAACTCTAGAGAATTTGCAAATTTCTGCAAATCACAAGGCATTATTATGCAAACAACAGCCAGGTATACTCCACAACATAATGGAGTGGCTGAAAGGAAAAATCAGACAATAATGAATATGGCAAGAACACTTCTCAAATAGAAATGTTTGTCAAACATTTTTTGGGCTGACGCAGTAGCATGTTCAGTTTATCTTTTGAATAGATCTCCAACCACCAGTCTAAAGATGAAAGTTCCCCAAGAAGCATGGAGTGGGACAAAGCTCAATGTTGCACATCTAAGGACATTTGGATGCATAGCATACACTCACATACCTTCTGAATTAAGGAAGAAACTTGATGACAGAAGTGAGAAATGTATTTTCACTAGATATAGTGAAACATCTAAAGCCTACATGCTTTACAATCCAATCACCAAGAAATTAATTCTCAGCAGAGATGTAAAATTTCTGGAAAATCAATTCTGGAATGATTCAGAAAATCAATAGATGGACAGTCAAAATCCATTGTTGCCAAGTTCTGAAAACATAGAAAATTCAGAATAGCAAGTACCTCAAACTTTTCTTCCAAGATTGCAAGTACAAAGACAACCTAAACACTCACAGGATAACTCAACTTCCAGCAGAGAATCATTCTCTGAACCACAAAATCAGAGAACTCAAAGTTTGAGAGAAATCTATCAGCAGTTGGATGACTTTGAACAACACAACCTTTTTGCTTTAATGTCATGTCAACCTACATCCTTTAAGAAAACAGCTAAGGAGCCACATTGGGTTCAAGCCATGAACCAATAAATTGACTTCATTGAAAAGAACAAGACATGGGATCTTGTTGATTTGCCAAGACACAAGAAGAGTATTGGTGTCAAGTGGGTTTACAAAACTAAACTCAATGAAAAAGGGCAGATTGAAAAACACAAGGCAAGA
>ML798458.1:61295-120100 GCA_009831015.1 Picea engelmannii | reverse complement strand
TTTCATTCATGAGTAGATGCATAAAACCCTAACACCTTTTGAAACAAGGTTGTTGATTATACAGTTTTGATTTCTCTTATGTTATTTATTGTTTTTGTGTAGTTATCCTCGAGCTAGCTATAGAAGTCTAATAGACCACCTACTATTGTTCTTTTGATATTGTTAACTTTATGTTTCTAAAACCTTTCAATTCCAACTTGAGCTTCCTTTTTCCGAGTAATCATTAATGGAAGTGTAATTTCAATAGATAGCTACGTTTTGTGTGCAAGTATATATATATATCAAAAATTGTGTCCTAGGTACATAAATTCTAAACCATTGCAATTAATATCTATCTTTTAATAACTTAAAAAAAAATAAGAAGAAAATCAACATCATTTTCTATCCATATGACTATGTGAATAACATATAAGAGTAACGATGCAACTATATAAGGAGAATTAAACGAGAATATAGAGAAGGACTTAAAATATTCTCACTATAGTAATTACCTAGGATGTTCCCATCCATATTATTGTATGTGCGAGGATGATCATTCCAAATTTGAAGGATACCATCTAAATTTTGTATTTTTCCAAAAGTGATAGACCTAAGTATGGTAGATGATAAACTGTAAATAGTAAATACCAAAAATCTATTTAGGGTTTCATTTTATAAAACAATCAACCTTGTTATCAAAATATATTGTGTGAATGAATTAGCCCGAAACAATGATAGCACTGGGATCTAAAAAATCTTCTGTTATTCATATTCACAAGATCATTTGCAAACTTAGCAAACAAAAATTGAAAATAATAATTTCTTGACTAGATCTCATGACTGGTTACAATGAAAGAGCAATTTGATTTGTTTGTTGGAAATGATCAGAAGGATATACACACTTTGAGTAGTTCTTGTACCTTGTATCCATTAAAATTCACGAGATCTGTGAGAATGTTTTTCTAGCATGATAGAGATCCATGAAGACATGAAAAAATGGCCTATTACATCGATGAGAAATTTAATTGGAGAAAAATCCATTCCACACTGCCTACCATCTTCGTAGAGGAGTTTGGTAGATGAGGTAATTGACCTTTTGACACCAATCCTTATCAGAGAAGAAAATAAAAAGTTAATCGGCTCAGTGACCTTCCTCAAGAGAGGGAGAATCTGCATGCCTTGATCAATTTTTTTTGTTCTGATGTTTTCCTATTTCCCTTCCTGCCTCCTACAGAGAATAATTCCAAAATTACAAAACCGAATCCTTGTCCCCAAACCTTGAACATGAATTTTCCTTAGAAGGAGGTGATGGAGAAGATAGAGAGGACATAGATATTTAATATTGCTTCCAATGACCGGAAGAGAGTGAGACACTTGATGACATCAAGTTATACTCCAAACATTAAAGTAAATGGAGAAAACAACTTATTTCAATAAATTATTTGTTTATGAAGAATATTAAGCCTTAAAACTAAGAAGGGAAAGAGTTTAGGATAGCCTTTCGAGATGCCTAGTGTACATGAGTACCAATCCATATTCTTACTTGGGTAGATGAGGTCTTGAGCCTTGCAATCTAGATAGAATGATAGGCTTTAATCTCAGTTCCGAAAGTAGGAAGGATGGATGTAGAGTACCCGTGCTTCCTCGATTTTATGATGTGGACTTTCAATGCCTATTGTAGTCGCTTGGGTGGCTTATACTAGACTTATAGTAGACGGTGTTGTGGAGGATATGCTGAGCTAATTAAAATTCTATAAGAAACATAATCAAAGCTAACTTCAGGATAAAGTTCCTTTTAGGTGGGGTGTATTTCATGCCCCATATTATTATTATTATTATTATTTATATGTAATAATAATAACATCATGAATATCATTATTCTCATAAAAGGGGCATAATAAATACCTATTGGAATAAATAATAATAATAAATAAATATATAATAATTACCCTAAAGGGGGTCACAATAAGTATATCGGTATTTGGGTAATTAAAGAGAAGGTTAAAATAAGTAATTCTAATTAATGGAGAAACACTAAAGTGTAATAAATAATTAAATAATGGACCCTAGGGATTGGGTTCTTTACCATGGATGGACTCTATATAAAGAGGGGAAATTATCTCTCTTGGACATCTCTTTGAGGCTGAAGATAAAGAGAGGTTAAGGATAAGGCTTCATTGGCATGGTAGTAGATTGAAGGATATGGGGTGACCTACTACTAAATATTGAGTAGCAAGGTCTGCGTCTGGGTGGAGAGTCATCCCCCACTTTGTGTTGCATATGTCACATCAATAATCAAGGTATGGATGTGTTCCTCAAGTCACTAGGTGTTGAGCCCTCTATTTTTTAGGGATATC
The DNA here is from genome assembly GCA_009831015.1 of Picea engelmannii. Classification (NCBI taxonomy): domain Eukaryota; kingdom Viridiplantae; phylum Streptophyta; class Pinopsida; order Pinales; family Pinaceae; genus Picea; species Picea engelmannii. The sequence continues at coordinate 117,764 of ML798458.1, read as the reverse complement.
TATTTTTTTAGAAATACCAAAGTTTTGCAGGAAATCATAGCATGGTAGCAAAAGATCTAAAAAGACAGAAAGATAACTGAAATATCATGGTAGTGAAAACCTCCAAAATCACCATGGGCCAATTGGATGAGTAGCAAAAAATCCAACAATATCAAGCACATGCAAGGAGAAGGATGGAAAAGATAATGGAATCAAGAATCCAAGAAGCAGCCAAGGAGACAATACAAATTTGGAGTTGTGTAATGGGAAAGGGTTCATCATCATCATTGTTGTTGTTCTTACTCCTATGAATATTTTTACTGTTGTCTCCAATACTATGACTATGATAGCGTCTGTTTGTCAAGTCTATTGTAAGGTTTTTTGAATGGCACTCTGCTTATGCAGAGCCCGAGAGTCTGCAATGGGAATCTAGGCATAGATTTAGTTGTGTAAGCTATTATGTGAGAACTGTATTGGTTTTAAACTATGTTGGGATGATAATAATATAGAAGAAGATCATTTGGGCTCTAATTTTTTTTATAATGTGCATGAATCTCTAGTTCTCTGCTCTAAAACTGCTTCTATCATGTACACTTAGCATTTAATTATTGTTTATGATGTATTGTTTCATATTGATGTATGGATCCATTTTTTGTTTTGTTGAACATGATGATGCATCCTCTTTGACTCCCTTCACCAGTTAAGTATCAGTCACGCTTCGAGTGAAACATGCTTCCCTTGCAAAAGCTTGAATATGTCAGCATTGTTAAACTATGACGATACCTTTGTTGGTAACCTCTGAGAACCTTGGTCTTGATCATTCACCAAAAAATGGTTCTATTGTCGAGACCTAACTTTAAAGTGATATTTTATAGTATGCCTCACCACATCCTTAGTTATAATATTGAGAATTGGTGGGAAAGGTGATGTGATGAGTTTATACAACAAGAAGATTAGGTACGACACAAATGCTTGAGGGTTTTGAAGAGTGTTGTATTTTATTCATAACCTATGACTGACCAGTACGAGATCTTCTAGATCTGATTCCATGAAGAGGTATTTTAGTGGCTCAAATGGATGGAAGAAGAACCTGAATACAAATATCAAGTCGAGAGAAGATATAAGTGGATCACTGAGCATTTAGGATATCTTCACCTATTGGATCATCAGATCCCTCGTGCTATGCATTTCTAGGTGCAGAATACCATATAAGGATATATTATTGAATTTATGCAGAGAACCACCAATCCTTTTGAAAAGAAGAAGCAATATTCTATGAGGGACCTAGCAGAATATTGTTGCAGGAGATTCCTCTTTGGCTCATGTTGGTGTGTGGTTACAAGACCCTAGGTTAAGTTTATTCAACCAAAAAAACCCTTCAATTACCATCCCTCTCGACATCACCTGGATGCAAGTGAAGTCTCACATGAGGTATCTACTGTGGCTGCATGAATCAAGTTTATGTAGTGATGAGGGGATGTGAGACTATCATCATATCCATTACTATTTATCCACCCTGTGCACAATATATTTATTCAGGTCCTTTAATTAGTTAACAACTCTATTTTACAGAACCCTTATAACATAGATTGCAAAATAAGTAACCCATTGTACTATTCATTATTATTATGCATCAATCATATAGTAAGAACATGTATACTAATCATGCATAAACAAAACATCCATGAACAAACACATCAACACAACACACAGAGACACATATTTTAACATGGTTAACCCAATCCTTGGATATTTCCATAATGAATGGCTTCTATATTCATCTTCATGCAGTAATCCTCTTAGGCCTGTGTATTGTGCTTACAATAGATATAACATATCCTACTCTTCATACCTTCCTAGTCACTTTGCAATGAAAGACTCTCTCTTTCTATGAAAAATCTCTCCAAAACCTTAAGTAAGGATTCTCACTTATACGCAAACTAATCTCTTTCTCCTAGAAACAACAACCTAATCCCTCTTTTTCAATAGCCTATTCTTCCCCAACCCATTACATATTTATACATAGATTTAGGGCTCAAAACTTTATGGCATCTCATGACAACTTATTCCCAAAAGCCATCATGGTTCGTGCATGCTTTTCCTACCTTGGCACCTACATGTTTCTTTTCCTTTCTTTTTGCCTAGCTGTTGTTTTTCCTTGCTTTTTGCCTGTCTGTTGCTTTTCCTTCTTTTTCACTAACATGCCTAACTATTTTTTTCCTCCTTTTTCACTTGCTCTAACTTCTTCTTTGACCCCACAAGCTGCTCCCTTTTCTTCTTTTGTGCACGCTCTTCGAAACTTATCTTTTCAACGGGCCTATCCTAAAGGCCCCCAACACTCACTTTTGGCTCATCTTGAGCCACTTAAGCATGTTTTGTCACACCCTTCCATGCCTCCATGAAATTTTGGAGGGTTTCTCTTCTTGTATCGACTTCATTCTTTACCTCAATTTCTTTCTCCAAAATCTCCTCCACTACCTGTGTAGTTAGGGTTGTGACCTCCTCCTCATTGTATTGTGCTACTTTCTTCACCATGCATTGCACAACTACCAATGCCCCTATGATTGTGAGTTATTTATCCTTTAGGGGTATTAATCATTGTGTGATAATCTTTTTCTCTTCCCTTAACTATTTGATCTCGTTCTATGACTGTCTATTAGCAAGGATGGACACTACGCACTGAGATGGTGGTAGCATGTTTATAATATTTGTGGAATTCTATGCTTTCTCCTGTGCATTTCTAAATATTTCCTCAATGACCTTCATCATTGGATCCTCCGTCAAATTTTTCCAAAGTTGCATGCTTTCTTCGCATAACTTCACACACTCCTCATCCATCCTCTTAATTATTTCTACTAAGGTTATGGCTATTCTTTCTCTTTGTTCCTTCTCCTCAGGTGGCATCTCTGGTGTAGTGCACAATTCAAACTCTCTTATTATGGTGTGGATTCCTTGAATGACTTCATTGATTTTGGATACATGTTCCTCAAGTGTGGCTTGTACCACCATCGACACCTATGAAATGTCCTTATATAGTTATTGGACGACTTATTGTATCTTCTCTTCCTATTGCTCGACCTTGTCCTTATCCTTCAATATCATCTCTACCTTTTTCTTGACCTCATTCTTCTCCTTCACTATTGTCATGTAATCCTTCTGCATTTCTTCCTTATCCGTCATTACCTTAGCCAACTCCTTTGATGTTGACTTTTCACATAATTGTATTTCCTATGCAATACTTGTTTGTAATCCTTCTAGTGCTCCTATGAGAATTTGTGAAATGACTCAGTCTAGGTGACTTAATACTTGTGCCTTCTCCTACGTCTATGGCATGGGGAAATCAATTGCATCTAGTGATATCTTCAAAAATATGCACACTGCTTCTATCTCTAATAAGTAACATGTGGTGGTGCTTACCTCCCAATTGTGCTTGTTGTTGGTCCTTCACTGAATCTTCACTCTGACCCTCTCCTTACTTCCTCCTAGAGATATTTCAATGTTATTACATTTTCTTGCACCTTCTGGTGCAATTCTTCTTGTTTTTTCGAGGTTTGTTGAGTGAGCTATTCTACAACATCCCTCACTTGGTAACTAATCCCATCAATATCATCATCTGTCAAAGTGTATATAGTTGGTTGTTTATGGGATTTCATCTTCCACACAAATGTTTTTTTCCCCTTTCCCATTTATTTCCTCGTTTCTCATACTTTTGGTATTGTCTCCTATTCATCCCCTATGCCATTGCCTTGCTCATTTCCTTGACCATTTCCTTGGTATTCTTCTTCATTGTGAGGGTGCTCTGTCTCTATTTCATTTGGGGGAACCTTCCAGTTTGGTTCCCAATATTGCATAATCAGTTGGATGTCTTCCTTTGTGATTTTGTACTTTTTTCAGACCCATTCCTCTCTTGGGTATTTATTTTCCTATATATAGATGTAATTTTGATATGCCCAGAATCAAGTAATTGATGTGTATGCCTCTACAAGTTGTGGTGAAATGTGTGGTGTATTCTGGATACACCTCCTAATCCTTTTGTTGTACATAAAGAAATCAATGTTGGTGTATATATGTCTTCTCTTGTTCATCATGTACTGAAAGTTTTGGTACTTAGTGACTAAACATGGTTTACCTCTTAGGCCTAAAAACTGTGCATCCTTTGGTTCATTTTATGTTGTGAACACAATTAGAATCAACAACCAGGAATAATGAAATTACATGACTTTGTCTAGTGATTCTACACAATCGATGAGGAACTGGTTAAGTAAGAATAGTTCATAGCTCATTAATACCCCTTCAACACACTTATCAACCATAGCTATGACGCTTGCGGGAACTTGGTTTTCCCTACATTTCCTTAGCACCTTGCATTCCAATGCCTGTGTTGCAAGTTTTATTGTTGGATCACAAATACTTGGTACATCTAACCCATGCACCCCTTTGACTGTGTGAAATTTATCCCGCATTTCCTCTCACATATCCCTTTCATTATTCTTGTCTGCAAATAACAAGGTTGGATCTTCCCCTTGTTTCGGTAAGCCTGTGATTTGGGAAATGAGATCGTTGTTTATAGAAATTTCCTTGTCCTACCATAAGAAACCACCATGCACACGATTTAGCATCATCTTAACACATGGATTCACCTCTTGGTTCATGCCAAAGTGTGGAATCTCAAAAAAATATAGTATGATATCTCATTCCAACCCTCTGGCCCATACCTTTGGCACAGGTATAGCGTAGTTCATCACCAGATCTATTCTCAGTTCCAAGTATTCACCTAGCACAAGTTCATGGAACTTTGTTGTGTCTGTGCTATCATGGTCCACATATTTGAGTTGTGGAACCTTATCTAACATATCCCTATCTATGATGACCCCATATGGGATGTTGGGTGTCACCAATTGGTACTTGGAATCCTTCTTCAATGCCATTGGTTCAACATCATCCTTCCTCGGTGGAATGTAATCCCTATTAAACCTTGGATCCAATCATGATGCTTCTAGAATCTCCTCAACCTCTGGCATTGTTGCTTCTATTTTCATTTAGGATTTATTTGGTATGGATGTTGTTTCCTTCGAGGGTTCCATATCAGTAATATGATTACTAGCGACAACTACCTCAACTCTATGGGTTTTCTCAAGCTTTACAACACAACTCTCAACTTTACTCTATTCGCATGAAACTCCAACTAAAGAAAACCAATATTTTTTTATCCTCTCTAGATTTTGTGCTACTTYGCCAGTTGTTCCTTTATATTCCCTCTTGTATTAATTGTCTAATCCCTTAGTACTTGTTCATTCAATACTTTCTTTAACATTGTATTAATTCCAAATCCTTCATTATATTTTTCCCTTGATTWTCCAGGCTATTGTGATCTATGTCGGTGTTTTCCATTTATGACRATGTGTCTCTCTGCTGATATGTCACTATGGATTTTGAACCGTCATTTTTTCCCTTCAATGTACTTAATGGTATTTGTTACTTATCTACGCAGTTTTCTATCTTGCTTGTTCTCCTACAAAAAAATMTCTTCTTCTGCATGGCTTTCGCTTCCTCAACGCGGTTTCTTCCATTAGTGCAACACTCACTTATTTTGCGCACTTACTCTAGTTGTAGCTTACTTTATTTTTTGTTGTTTTACCTTTGATTTTCTTTTTCTTTTTTCACTTTTTTCTTTCTTTTTATTTTTCTTTTTTCTACTATAATAAACTACTATAGTACATAGGTTCTTGCACAGGCCTAACTAGTGCATGGGTGATATGCCATCCCTATAGAGTTTCAGTCGACTCCCATTCACCATTCCTCCCTATACTTCTCCATTCAAAATTTCCAACTATGAAACACCTACCTCTATCTCATACGTAATTATTTATGGACCTAACCAATGCATTCATAACTTTCCAGGATGTTGCATAAACTTGTTTTCAAATAACAATACTAAGTCTCCCACTTGGAATATTTTCTTCTTAATATGTCTATCATACCATGCTTTTTCTCTTGCCTTCTGGACTTGTTGATGGAATCCTACGACAAATCGGTCTTCCTCTAGATATAACAATTGTGACAACATTTCCTCTCTTTCTCCAAAATCCAAAAGATCAATAATCACTTCAATGCGCAAACTCAACACACTAAATTGCATCGGCATTACCGCTTCTTTCCCATAGAACAACCTAAAAGGTGTATGTCATGTTAACATTTTTCTTGTAGTATTATATTCCCATAATACTGCAAGGATCCTTAAGTCCCAATTATCTCTCCTTGTGTTTTATATCTTTGTCAAGGCATTCTCTAAAATTTTATTGAAGGCTCCTATTTTCCTAATTTCCTGAGGATGGTATGGCATGCTCATATGATTGTGAATTTGAAACTGTGCATTCAATGCTAAAATCATCTTATTCAAGAAGTGCATCCCTTGGTCACTCAATAAAATGTGTGGGAACCCAAATAATGTCACTACATTATCAAATAGAAATCACAATGTAGTCTAAGACTAGTGTTGCTTTTTCCCATATGGTCAAATATTGATGTGTTGCAGTGATGATATACCTAGTTCTTGATCTCTTGGTTGATGGACTGATTGGTCCAACAAAGTCTATTTCCCATTTATCAAAAGCCTACAGTGTAAACTATGGATGCAAGGGAATATGATCCCTTTTGGATATCTTTCCAACCCTTTGAAAAACATCACAATACTGGAAATATTCCTTAGCATCCTTGTGAAGTGTGGGTCTTCAGATCCCCACAAAGAAAATATTTTTCGTTGTCTCTTTACCTGCATAGTGTCCTCCTCCAATACCTTTGTGTACTTCTGATAATATCATTTTCCTTTCATTCTCTAACACACATCATCCTAATATCCCATCTGCACCTAACTTGTATATGTTCCCTGTGATTACATGATAGTTTGTTTCCTGAACCACTAACTGTTTCTTTTGTGTAACTGTCATTTTCGATGGACCCATTCTTGTACTTAATAATTGCACAAAGTTTGTGAAGTAGTCATCCACCATCCAAATTGCAAATAATTGCACATCCAGTAAACTATCATCTAGGTTCCCTAAATCCTTCCCTGATATAATACGTGATAAGTGATTTGGTCCTGCATTCAACTTTCATGGATTAATGATGACTTCAAATTGATACTCTTGGAACAATATAAACCATTTGAAAATTCTCCCCCCCATAACTGGATTGTACAATAAGTATCTTAGTGCATAATGTTCTATATACATCTTGAAATGGGAACCCAACAAATACCATCTAAACTTTTGCAGCACATACACCATTTCCAATCCCTCTCATTCTATCATAGTGTAGTGAGTTTTTGTTGTTGACAACTTCCTTCTTGAAAATGAAATTGGATGGTCTATGTATCCTTCACCTAGATGAGATAATACTATTTCCAAAGCTATGGAAAACACATCCACATGAACATGAAATTCCTTCTTCCAATCTTGGAATATCAAAATTGACGCAGTCACTAACATCTGCTTCAATGTGTCTAACCCTTTCTAGTAGTCCTCATTCAACTGAAATTTATCTTCTTTATTCAAAAATTTCTCCATGGGTGATGTAATCTACACATATCCATTAATGAACTTCATATAGTATCATGTATGGCCCAGAGTTTCTATTAACTGTATTACTGATGTAGGTGGTTGTAAGTTCAAAATCACTGCAATCTTGGCATGATCCACTAGTAATCCTTTCTTACATACCGCATGGCCCAACAAAATTATAAACGGTGCACAGAAAATTCAATTCTTCAAGTTCAATGAAATCTGACATTTTCTACACCTATCCAAAATTAATTGCAGTACTTCCATTTGATTCTTCAAGAGACTAAACACAATCCAATCATCTAAATAAACTTCAAGGAACTTATGAATAAATTCTCTAAATTTTGTGACCACTACTCTTGAGAAAATTGCAGGTGCATTCTTCATCCCAAAAGGCATCACTATGTACTAGTTGCTTCCCCACTCTCTTGCAAAAGTAGTCTTATATATGTCTTCATGTGCAATATTTATCTGGTTATATCCCGAGAATCCATATGTGAAAGAGTATTCCTCCTTCCCCCCTACATTCTCTAGTACATCATCTGTAAACGATGTTGGAAATGGATCATGTAGACATGCATCATTTAGCTTTTGTAGGTATACAAAAATTCTAATTCCCCCAGTTTTCTTATCTTGTACTACCATTGGACTTATCCATTTTGATTCCACCACTGGTTCAATAATTCCTACTTCTAACATTCTATCTATCTCTTCTTTTACCATTTCTTTATACTTCAGATTCAGTCTATAGGGTCTTTTCCTTACTGGATTAGCATCTAGTTTCAAAGGGATCTCCATTTCTCCTAGATCACCAAATATCCCTTTCATTTTTGAAAACATGGTTGGGAATAGATCCTAATACTCGCACAGTAAGTATGCAAAATTTTCCACAGTTTCATCATACCAGTAGTCTCCTATCTGTGTGAACTTTGGATTATCTTTTGTCCCAATATTTACCTTTTGTGTCCTTAGTGGCTATGCATACGTAGGAGATTCAAGCTCTAGACCTTCCACTGTGCGCTTCCCCTCAGTTTCAGGTATTTTATATTTCTTGGATCCTCCTCATCCTTTTCTTCTTGGGCAACATTATAATATTCCAACAATTCATGAACTGTCATAGGCGTTCTATGCACACTACACATAGGTACTACATCCATAGACCCTTCTTCTAAACAAATCATGTTTCTAATGGCCTGCAAAGATGCCTCTATGAATGGAGATTCATATTCAAACATAAATATTACCTTAAACCTTTGAGTTAGCTTATCCCAATCTACGGTTCCTCTATGCATTTCTAATTCCAAGTACTAGTTCTTAGTGATCGTTTCCAATGTATGTATGAACTTATGTGTCAATTCCTTCTTCGGTATTGAAATCCATATCTTTATGCACTACGCAATATGATTTGTTGGGTCAATTAATCCTGTATACTTTTTCACAATATCCTCAACCTCAGTACCAAATCTAACTTGCATCAATCGTCTACACTCCTGCCAGTCTTCTATTCCTTCTTTATTTGCATCCCACCATCTGGCTAGAGTGGCTTTCAAGAAAATATCTAATGCCAACAATATTATTTTTCCAAGTATCTTCAATTCAAATGCATGTATAAAATATTCTATGTCATTCAAACCACCATACTTAGGTGGGTCATATAACTCCATTCCAATCCAGTGTAGTGATCGAGTTATATGGGCACACCGCCTAGTTGATACTTCGTATATCCTTTCTTGTCAATGTTCTAGACCTTCCTATGAGTCTGGCACACATGATATAATGCTTCCCCAACTTACAAATCCTTCTACAGTTGGATTAACGTATTCATCAACTCATGCAATCATATTATATAAGTTATCAATTTCATTCCTTTTATTTGGTTTGATACACCTCTTTCCTTCTGTCGAATCCAATGGTGCAGTAACCTTCAAGTCCCCTACTTCAAAGATCATTTCCCTTTTCTTCATATTAATAATTAACTAATTTTAAAAATCCCATTCAAGCCCCATTAGCATTGGATATGGCTTACTTTTATCCACAATCCTAATGAATTCAAAATATACTACACTACATACTCCATCTATATTCATAGGCATTGCTGAAAATCAACCAATCGGTACTATCTTATGTTGGTTTGCTAATATTAGATGGATAGAAGACCAAATCAACTTAGGATCTCCCATTGTCCCCCATGTTTTCTTTGGAAACACATTTATATCATATCCCAAATGTAAAATGGCATTGTCCATATCGTACTCTCCAATGTACGCACTTAGTCTGAACTCTTTGCTTGTCCTCTTTTTGCACAATACCTAATTCACTTCTCTCTGTGTGGTATGGAATTCCCTTTCTTGTGTGCACTAAAATCATTATGTGCAATGAATTCAATGCAGTTTCATATTTCATCAATGCTAAACAAATTCTCATAAATTATTTCAAAGGAATTTCCTTTCCAAGGGACCTTTTCATGGTAGTATGATCGTAGATTAAATGAATTTCAACCATATGGGTTGTAGATGATTTTGAGGCTATCCAATATGGTTATAGTATCTCATTCCTTATCTGTTGATATGTCTCTTTTTCTTGTTGTGGGTCAAATTTTGGCAAAGGTCATGTTGATTTCCTCACCCATTTCTCACTCTGCCTCCCTGCATTCATCGTATCATCTCTAGTATTATCTCTTCTTCACATGACAAATGATATTTAGATTCTTTCATCATGTATCTCTGTTGATATCTTATGTACGTTTTGATTCAAATTATGGTTTTGATTCCCTCTTTCCTGCCACTTTGCAAGTAATTGAGGACAATATTTTTTCGCATGATCCCGTGCTCTACAATACATGCATGTTGTATAAGAATTTGGGTACTCACGAGCTAAGTGTCTCGATTGATTACACTTCTATTATATTATTGGGCTCTACTTCCTCTGCCAAAAATTCCTCTACCTCGACCTATGCTAAATCCTACTCGACCTCCTAGATTAAAACCTCTCTGATTATTATACTATGGACCACCTCCTTCTGTCGCAATATTGTCCTCCTGAATTCTATACATATATGAAGTGCACTCTCTCATTGAATAAAATGTGCATCAGTCCTTCTCTTCATTCCCTACCGACTTGCAAAAGTTACAAAATAAATTACTTGACGTACTCAGGTATTTCTGCAGCAATGGTAAATTAGGAGGATGATGTCTCCATGTCTTACATATTTTGTAGTACACCCTCTAGGTAATGGGTTCTATTAACACTCCAGGAGTTCTTCTAGGTTGTAGCTCAAATAAGCCTAGTAACTTAACTAATATCTCAATGGTGTATAATATTCTCTTAATTGGATCAAGTTAGATAACTAAATTAGACCTTCTCTCTCAAGACATGCATAAACATAACCAGGTGACAAGGCTTTTAACTATCACTATTCAAAGGGTTTGTAAATAAGTGAATGTATGGAGAATTCTTACTATGCCAACAGACTCACACATAAGGATACATGAATGGCTAGTCACAATGAGCAAATGATATTTTCAATTCAACTCATCAAAGAAATGATAGGATGACATCCATCAGGCTTTAGACAAACAAAATAGACATGAATTAAACATCCACGTGCAAATATAGAATAGACAGGAAAATGTAAGTCTGAACAGATAATTGCAAAAGAAGCTTGTATAAACTGATCTGCAAATGAGAAGCTTGAGTACAGAGTGTGAAAAAGTCTCCAAAGTTGAACCATTAGTATATAAAATTGATAGTCTTTATAGCCTTTACAAGTAGTTTCAGATCCTCAAAAGATGAATCTGATAACCTCTTCTCTGATCTCAATATCGAATTTGTGAGGTGGATGGAAAAGACATAAATTTCTGGAAATATGTTGCTCAAATATTGACCCATATCTCTCAAACCAAAACCTATGTGTACAAACTAGAAGATAATTTTGTATATTGTTTTTTTTTGAGAAAAAACCTCTCTTAGTTCTTTGAGATTCGTTTTCATTTTCCCGAGATCTGCATTTTAAAAGCATGTGTAAAACATGGAAATTCTGAGATCCAAAAATTAGGGCTCAAAGATGAATTCAATTCTCCCAATATATGACACCTGTAGGAAAAATGAGAGAGGTTATTGTTCTTTGACATGTTATAAAAAATAAACCTCCACCCATTTCTCAAAAAGATTATCCAGTCGCTCAGAATCATGATTTGAAAATGATGACTCAACACAACAAAAACAAGCTTTTCTGCACTTTCGGTGGCTAAGAGAGCCCCAAATTTTGCGTTTAAGCCACCGAAAGCTAAGGATTTTGGTGTCTTAGAAACCCTTTTGGAAAGTCGCTTAGCCACTGAAACCTAAGTTTTGACTTTTTTGAAGGGAAAACCAAATAAAATGTTTTTCAAACTTTATTACATACTTAAATCTCTAAAAAATGAACCTTAAAAATTTTGAAATGTATTTTTCAATGACTTCTTATCACCTAAAGTAAAAAAATTTGACTGTGTTATTTGAGGAGATAACATCTGGCTCCTTCTAGGGATGAAAGCCTCCATGTGAGGTTTCAAGAACGTCAGATCCAATTCCTTTCCTGTTGGGCTATGGAGTCATTTGGCATGTGCAACCGATCTTCTGCAAACATGTAACTTGCCTGTAGCCTTTACCATTGGGCTATAGAGTTGTTTGGCCTTTAGAACTGATTCGTTGCCACCCTGCAACCTGCATGTAGCCTGCCTGTAGCCTGCTCTGCTTATTCAACAATAAATATATGAAAGAGTCTACATGCTTAGATGAAGAGCTTATCCTCTTATCTACTCCTACTCTAACCATTGTACTACTCCTTTATCAAGTAAACTCATGCTTCCAATGAAGCCATATCAAAAACTGATTTACTGAACCTGTTCTTGATCTTCACCCAAAAAATAATGGAAGCTGTGTCATGCAAAAATATAATTTGAAAAGACGATAGAACTGACCTTCCTCTAACAAAAATATTTTGATGTTTATGTTTCTCATGGATTTCATAAAATCAACAAATGGGTCATGAATGTCACAAATAAATACCTCTTCATGATATTATTTCAATTGAAAATTGAAGTGATGTTGGTTGCCTTCACTGATATAGATGTTGAATATAAATTTTTCTTCCTCTAACAAAGGAAAATACAAGCTCAACTGTTGATCTGAACCTTTCTTCTCCTCTTCACCATATTTCTGTAATTTGAATGTATCATAATGATATGTTGGCCTATCACAACTGATAGTTTTTGAAAGAAAATAAGAGGTATATTCTTGATCTTCACTGCAATTTTGATCAACATATTCATAACTAGCATCAACCATAGCATGCACACATTTTTTATCATCTGTCTGTTGAATAGTAGAACTAAATGAAATTCCAGAAGTGAAAAAATCTTCACAAAACTTAAAATCTTCGTATTTATCATTATATTTGTCGAATATAGGAACATCATGACCAAATCCTAATGACAGAGATGAATATTCATGCATTGAGTTATCATAAATAGGCTCTTGAAAAATATTTGGAAAAATATCACTTTGTTCTTCATCGTAATTTGAAGCAATGTGTTCATAACGATAAAGATGGTACTCTTGTTGTTCCAACTGAGAACTGAAATGTTGTTGTTGGTGGTGGTGGTGCTAGTTGATTTCAATTGGCAGAGAAACATACATCATAAATTTCTTTTCTCCTTCACCATGTCCTTCTGACTTAGATTCACTACTTTTTCCTTTTGATGTATGCATTTGTTCTTTGACATCAATATATTCAAAAGAGACATGTTGATCTTCATCAATATCTAAAACAATAGACACATCTGATATGATGCCAGATGTCTCTATGTTATTACTGTCATTCAACACCTCTTGATCATCATGATAAATGTCTTCTTCTATAATAGATGCAACATCACAAATCTGAGTTTCATGACTAACATAATTTTTTTGAAGCAAAGAAAACTCATTACAACATCCTTCGAAAATATGTTCAACTAGAAAATATTCTTTACAAAAGGAATTGAAGGCTGTATGGAAACCTGTCAAAGAGCTAACACTTGCATTTTGAAGAGACAGGAACCAATCAAGAGTAATTCTCTCTAATGAATACCTAAAAATATTAATTTGAACATCCTCATGTATAATTTCAAGACAATGAATAAATTCATGAAATTCCAACAAGTGTTTAGCTGGCACTTCCCAGTATTCTCCTCGTAATATGGGAAGACTATTTTCCCATTGATCTTTACTAGGTACTAGATGAGGGTAACCAGAAATACTCGTGAAATTGAAAAATGCATACCTCTTAGTCATTTCATACCAGTGGAGTCGCCAACAGATTTCTGAACAATGGAATTGTCATTGAATCTACCCTTCATGGAGTCACCAGATAGATGATTACAACCGAAAATATGTCCAGACTTTGTCTATCATCAAATTTGGATCTTTTTGTATCCCAACGAAGTTGAGCTTCAATCTCCTCTCCCCGACAACGATTCCATTTTGATAACACTCCAGGAGTTCTTCTAGGTTGTAGCTCAAAGAAGCCTGGTAACTTAACTAATATCTCAATCGTGTATAATATTATCTTAATTGGATCTAGTCAAAAAACTAAATCAGACCTGCTCTCTCAAGACATGCATAAACATAACCAAATGACAAGGATTTTAACTATCATTGTTCAGAGGGTTTGTAAATAAGTGAATGTATGGATAATTCTTACTATGCCACCAGACTCACACATAAAGATACATGAATGGCCAGTCACAATGAGAAAATGATATTTTCAATTCAACTCATCAAAGCAATGATAGGATGACAACCATCAGACTTTAGACAAACATAATAGACATGAATTAAACATCCATGTGCAAATATAGAATAGATAGGAAAATGCAAGTCTAAACAAACAATTGCAAAAGAAGCTTGTATAAATTGATCTGCAAATGAGAAGCTTGAGTACAGAGTGTGAAAAAGTCTCCAAAGTCGAACCATTAGTCTATAAAATTGATAGGATTTATATCCTTTACAAGCAATTTCAGATCCTCAAATGATGGATCTAATAACCTCTTCTCTTATCTCAAAATCGAATTTGTGAGGTGGTTGGAAAAGACAAAAATTTCAGGAAATATGCTTCTCAAATATTGACCCATATCTCTCAAACCAAAACCGTTGTGTACAAAATGGAAGAGGCTTTTGTATATTGGTTTGTTTTGAGAAAAAAACTCTCTCAGTTCTTTGATATTCATTTTCATTTTCCTGGGATCTACATTTCAAAAACATGTGTCAAATGGGGAAATTCTGAGATCCAAAAATTAGGGCTCAGAGATGAATTCGATTCTCCCAATATATGACACCTATAGGAAAAATGAGAGAGGTTATTGTTCTTTGACATGTTATAGAAAAAAAACCTCCTCCCATTTATCAAAAATATTCTCCAGTCACTCAGAAGCATCATTTGAAAATGATGACTTAGCACAGTAAAAACAAACTTTTCTTCATTTTCGGTGGCTAAGAGAGCCCCAAAATTCATGTTTAAGCCACCGAAATCTAATGCTTTCGGTGGCTTAGAAACCCTTTTGGAATGGCACTTAGCCACCGAAACTTGAGTTTTGAATTTTTGAAGGGAAAACCAAATCAAATGTTTTTCAAACTTTATTACATACTTAAAGCTCTAAAAAATGAACCTTAAAAATTTAGAAATGTATTTTTCAATGACTTCCTATCACCTAAAATAAACAAATTTGACTGTGTTATTTGAGGAGATAACATGTTCTTTGCTCAAGTTTCCAAATACTACACAAAGTCCAGGAATTAATCCTTATGGTGGCCTTCATCCCTATACTTGGTAAACCATACTTGTTCTTGCTTCTCCTTTCCTTTCATCAGTTTTGCTAGTTTTTGTCAAGGAAGCTAAATGTGTCTAGACTTGAGCCATCCCCCCACCATCTCCTACATGATATGCTTCCAGCTTCATTTCATTTTCCAAAGATTCAATCTGCGATGCAACCTTCTATTGTATCAATGAGAAACTAATGTGTGGAAATAGTCCTACAATAAACCATTCTTTATGCTATTGATTAGGAATTTGAAATGTCAACCTACCTGACAAATTCTTAAATCTTTGATCATAGTACCACAATGACTCAGTCTTCACTTGTTTGATTTCCTTCAATTATGTGAGGTACTGTGACTCAAAATTCAACTTCTTGAACTCTTTCAATAATGCTTGTCAAATTTATACCAAGGTCCTAGTTTGATCTGTTGGTGTAGTAATCTACCTCTAAATTTTGTTTCCAACTGCATAATATTTATGGCCTCATCTTGGAGATTCTTCACATCCCAAATTGTCTCACATAGAAATAGATGTTTGTTCGGATCCTTCGATCCAAATCCTTGGAACTTAGGCATTCTTAATGTGTTTTATAAACCTTCCATAGTATTTTTTGTAGTACCTCCCTCTGGATATGTTGGTTGAATCTAACTCGACGCACTACTTCCATTTCTCTGGCTACTGCTACTATGTCTTCCTATTCTAACTATAATTTCTTTTGACAAATTCTTGAATTTTATCTTAGATATAGATAACATACACGAGATCATGGAATTGACACAAGATCCAGCCTGAGTAGGATTTATTGGCTCGTATATTATAGGACTGAACTCAGGGGGAGGTGGTTTGCAGGAGGGTCATGAGATAATAAAGAAAAATATTTTCAATATGGGGGGCCAACGAGAGAAAAATGAAAGAAATGAACATGCTCGAAGGAGGGATGCAATTGTTGAAAAGAGGTGGCATAGATAGATGAGAAAGGTAATGAGATATATGATCAATCATGGAAGGATAATGATTATTATGGTAGTTGGAGGAAAGAATTAGAGAATTTGTAAGAGTTGCAGAGACACATAAGGATATCCATCCAATGGTTGAAGAATAAATTTGGTGAGAAAGGTGAATATTCTATAGGAGGAAGATAAGAGAAGGGAATATTAGGTGAGACATATGAAGAATTAAATATCGACACCACTATTGAAGAAAAATTCTCAACCAAGACCTCAAGAGGAGTTGCAAGAGCGACAGAACCCACTATGCCAGAAACGTTGGAACACATCACGATACATATGCAATATTGTAATAGAACATGAACCCCTAGATCAAAGAACCCCACTCTATAGGTAAAGGAACCAACCTCAAGTCACCTTCTCCCCTAACTCCATCTGCAAATATGGAAATCTCTACAATTAATGCTTTTGTAGGTTTTGTTGTTTCTAACCCTTCTAGTCCAGTAAGTTCAAGTAGTAGTAATAGCAATAGTGCGGCGAGTGTTTTGATTATATCACAACCAAGAAAGTCTCTTACCCAATACCCATAATGTTTGGGTAAAGGGGATGAGGATGTTAACATCGTTGGTTCCTTTGTGAGGCCATCTAGAGGTCTCGCAAAATGCTAGACACAAACAAATTGGTTGAGTTTCAAACTAATTTGAGGGTTAGAGCTCTAAAGTGGTACATGCAATATATTGAGCCAAGGAATACTCAATGGAAACCGTTTTATTTAATGTTAAGTGCCTGAATAGATTTGAATATAAATCTCAAAATAAACCCACAATATCAACAAGAATAATCCAAACCATTCACCAAATATTGAACACAAGAAATAGATAAAACCCTTGAGGTAGGGTAACACCATATATTAATACTTAAGGAAGGATAACACTCCTCAAGCAATTCATGATACATTCACAATATTCTTCACTATGTCTCATTACATTGCTTACACTTCTTTATATAACTCTCTCTATCTCCTAGGAACCTTCAGGAGAACCTTATCACATTTATTACATTTAAATACCATAGTGGGCCTTTATTAATAGAGTGGAACTAGTCCACCTTACATTGAATGACCAAATTATCATATATTAAATGACTTCCACTAGTAATACATAACCACATTCCCATTAGGTACCTCCCTAGGTACCCCATATTACTTCCCTAGGTATACTAAATTCCATCCCCCTTCCTATTTTTCATCCTTGAAATACGATGATCCGGATTTTATGAGCATAACAAAATGACTAAATATTATTAACAGGTGCTTAACACAAAATAACATAGATACAATAAAACTAGTTTTCTATTCAATAAGGAAATAAGCTGAAACTATAAAATGCAGTGGAAACAAGCTTGTTGGA
The DNA here is from genome assembly GCA_009831015.1 of Picea engelmannii. Lineage (NCBI taxonomy): Eukaryota > Viridiplantae > Streptophyta > Pinopsida > Pinales > Pinaceae > Picea > Picea engelmannii. The sequence goes on along the minus strand of ML798458.1, from coordinate 100,036 downwards.
ATGGTGACAGCTTATCTCTGAGAAGATATGATGACTACACTCATTCGCAAGAAGATGATTACAATGAGGATCTGAAGGCCTTTTTATAATAAACGAGAATTCCAAAAACCCTAGACATCCAAAAACCTAACCCAAGGAGATGAAGCACCAAAAGTCGTGTGGGCCCCGTTTGGGTAAGTTAGTACATCAACTTCTCAGGGTTGTAACTTTTGCATACGATCTTTGTTTTAGGCGTAGGATAGCCCATTAGAAAGGTATTGTTGAGGAGATTCATTTTGGGGGATCAATCATGCCTTTGAATATCATTGGGAAGCTTGATCTTGAAAAAACCTTCATTTAGGCCCTCAAAATGGCCTCAGAAGTTAAAACTGCTAAAAATAGTAAATTGCCAAAATTGATAGAAAACTATTTTGAGCTAGTTGGAAAAGGTGGGTGGCCATCGATATCCACCTGGATCAATCCTCCCTCTTTAGGAATCAATGGTCTCCATTGCGTTGAGTTCCCCATTAGATGAAGAAATTTCTGTTGAATTTGGCCTCGGGTGAGCCACTTGCCTTGTTGCAGGAGCTGCCAAGCTTTGACGACTCGATAAAGTTGGATCCTTTGTGGTCAAGTGACCTTGATCTATGAGTCCACAATATGGTCATTGGATTTGTATTTTATGAATTTGGGGTTGAGCTTTGTTGGTGTCATTTGTTCTGCTACGTCTGAGGTGTCCAATAATGATGGAAAATAAGGGTGAAGGAGATCCATGTTGAACACTAGGTGGAGGCCAAGGAAAGGAGGAATGTTGAGCTCAAAATAATTATCCCCCATGGACTTGGTGATGGTGTACAACCCATAACGGAGTGGGAAACACTTTTGATGGGGTCCTGTAAGGTGTTTTGTTTGCAAGTGCGACCAAACTTTGTTGCCCAAATGAAACTTATGTGGCACTCGATGTTGATCATGGCCCTTCTTGTACTTGTCATTGGACTTATGTAGGATATCCTGAACCTTTTGGAGGGTGTTCTTGATCCACTCAATGAACCGAGTGGCTTTGTCAGCTTTAGTTGGAGTAGGAGATGAGTCGATTGAGGTGACCACAAGAGGAAGTGCAACATCTATGGGACCCAATGGTTGGAATCCCAACCCCACCTAAAAGGGGTTGTGGCCGGTTGAGCTATGAAGGGCTCAATTGTAGCTATGTTGGACATAAGGAAGGCTCTCATCCCATGTGTGAGGGTGATTTGAATTATACATGTGAATGATATGCACAATCATTCAATTTACGACCTTGGTTTGGCCATTTGTCTGGGGGTGGAAGGCCGTGGATTTGGTGAGCTTGGTGTCCAACAGTGACTAGAGGCTTGACCAGAATGTGTCGAGAAATAGACTGTCCCGATATAAGACAATGGTTTGTGGGATTCCAAAATGTACCCAGACTCGTTCAAAGAAGAGCTTGGAAGTGGCCTCTGCTATCATGTTCTTCTTGTAGGCAACCATAATCACCATTTTAGAAAAGAGATCAACAACCATCAAAACATATTAATTTCGTCGCTTAGTGGATGGGAGGCCCGACATGTAGTCCATTGAGATGGATTCACATGGCATGTTAGGAGCATGAATAGGGGTGGACATGCCCTATTTCTTAGTGGACGGTTTAGCAATAGTGCAAGTAGTGCATGACCTGATATACTTTTTGACCTCCTATCAAAGTTTTAGCCAATAGAAATGTTTTTGTAGCATCGCCATTATATTTTCGATGTTGAAGTGTCATGTCACCCGATTGTAGTGGGATTCCTAGTTCATCTTCACTCGCTCGCTTGATGGAACATAGATATAGCCCAGATGACACAACAACCCATCATGAGGATGTAAATTATCGACAACTGTGTTTTCACCCAACATTTGGTAGGTGGTGGAAAATTTTGTGTCTGTCTCATAGAGTTGGGGCCATCTAGAGGTCTCATGGATGTAGGATTCTAGCACTGTGGTGAGTGTCATGACTGGCGGTCTGCTGAGGCAATCAACAATGCGATTGGTGCTTCCTATTTTATACTTGATTCTGAGGTGGAATTGTTGCAAGTATGTGGACCACTATTGATGGCGATCATTCTGTAATTTTCCTTGTGTCTGCATGAACTATAGTGGCTTATGATTAGTGTGGATGATTGTCTTCTTCCTAAGAATGTAATGTCTCTACTGGCGACAAGATTTCACAATGGAGTACATTTTATTTGTTGTAAGTAGGGTACTTACAGAAAAAATCTGATAGTGTATCACTATGATAGGCCATGGGGTAGTTGTGCTAAGTGAGAACGCTACCCACCACATAGTCTGAAGCATCTGTCTTGATCTCAGAGGGTTGTTGCAAGTCTGGTAGTGAAATTACTGGGGCTGAGCACAAGTGTTGCTTCAAATCATCGAATGCTTGTTGTTGGGACTAACCCCATGCAAATTTCTCTATACCACCACCCCCGGTTATTTGGCTGAGGGCCCATGCAATATGGGAGAATCCCAACATGAACCTATGGTAGAAATTGGCAAGGCTCGAGAAGCTCCAAATCTCAGTGAGTGTGGTTGGGGCTAGCCAGTTATGGATGACTTGGATCTTGGCTAGATCCACATGTATGCCATGCTGATCAATTATGTAGACCAGGTAATGGACCCTGTCCATGTCGAAGGAGCATTTTTCCAAGTTGGCATATAGCTTGTGTTGTCGTAGGGTGTCCAGAACCTATTGAATATGTTGCAAGTGTTCAGCCCAAGTCTTGTTGTAAATGAGAATGTAATCCCGATACACCACTACAAAAGTATTGGCAAATGGTCGCAGGATATCATCCATCATCCTCATTAAAGTGGTTGGAGCATTTGTCAAACCAAGGAGCATGACCAACCATTCAAAAAGGCCTTCCTTTGACTTAAAGACAATTTTCCATACATMTGTTTGTTCTATCGGGACCTGGTGGTAACCAGACTTCAGATCAATCTTACTGAAGTATTTGGCCCCTCTGAGTTGATCAAGGAGTTCATCGATTCAAGGAATCGGGTACCAGCTTCTTACTGTTATTTTATTCATATCCCGGTAATCAATGAAGAGTCGTCAGGTTCCATATTTCTTTTGTACCAGCACGATTGGGCTACTGCAAGGTGATGAGATGGGATGTATGTTCCCCTTGTGGAGAAGTTCTTGGATATGTCACTTGATATCCTCATTCTCTAACAGAGAGTGATGATAGACTGGCCCATTCGGCAGTGGTGTGCTAAGGGTCAGATCGATGGGGTGCTTGACCTGGTAGTGCAGAGGTACCCTGGTAGGTTAGGAGAAGATATTTGAGTATTCTTCCATGACCTTATCTAATTTCTTCTGCTGTGTGGAGAGGTCGACCAAAAAAACCCTAGATGTGGTTGTGATATTTCTCTTATTTTCAGAGAGAATCACRAAGAAGAMAAACTTCCCTGTCTGAGAGATGACCTTCCTGCATTTCTTAGCAGAGATCAAGGAAATAACACTAGGTGGGACTAGCTCGGGTATCCTGTACAATTTCCTATTCAAAGTAATAATAACACTACGAGGCCTAGACTCATATACAACATGAATTTTCCATAAATAAGGTTGGCCCAAAATAACATCACAAACTTTGATAGGAACACCATCACACAATACCTCGTCTTTGAAGGGATTGATGTCATACGACAGTCGACACTATTGGTTGACATGGAGATCACTTCCTTGGAAGAGCCATCCAATGGTGTAGGGTTGTGGGTGTGGCATTGTTAGTAGGGCTAGCTACTTGATTATCTCTGCTCATATGAGGTTCTTATGGCTACCACTATTAATGATGAAGTGCAGTGGGGTGCCTTTTACCCACATCTGTGAATGGAAGAGGAATTCTCCTTCTTATGGATCATCTGGTTGACCAGGATGGAGCTTGGTGGTAACAATGGTGGAACTGGGTTCTGCATCAATGATTTGTCTTCCCCTTTCTATTTCTGGCTTAGAATATAAACCTGCATATGATTCATAGGCTTTCACTTCAACTACCAGTGACTTCTTTGAGCGACAGTCAGTAGTGTTATGTCAAGGGCTCTTATGGAAGTCGCACCACCTCCCAGTATCTTTATTTGTCTTTCCCGTGTCCTTCTTTGCTTGTGACTTGGACTGGTTGTCCTCATACTATCCATATTTTATTTTTCCTTTGTTCTATGGGTTGGGGCCACCCTTTCCTAGTTTTTTTTGTGAGGGTTTCCCAGGCCCAAATTGCTGCATCTTTTGTTTGAGCTTCTGCTCGATTTTGATGACATATCTGTAGGTCGCGTCTAAGGATGAGATGTCCATAAATTACATTTTTTTATGGATGTATCTATGTAGAGCATCACGATACTTGAGCACCAGATATCACTCTAAATATTTGATACCCATCTTGGTACGCAAGGTATGAAAGATATTTGTGAAATATGGCACTACTTAGTCTCTTTCTTGCCGCAGTGTGGTCCATTTGGTATACAAGTCGTCATAACTTCTGATAGGGTAGTATTGTTCCTTAATATCAACCCTAAAGGATTCCCAAGTGACCATAACTATAAATAATGAGGTTTCCTTTGTTTCCTTTTTCTCACAAAAAGTTTCCCACCAATATTTGACACGGGGAATGGTTTTCAGGAGCGCAAAAGTAATATTTTCTCTATTCGAAAAGTTATGGACAAAAAAATACCCTTCTAGTAGATTCAACCACTTGTCTACAACATATGCATCTATCTGACCTTCAAATATAGGAATATCAAAGATTATTTGTACCTTGAAGGGGGTAGCTCCTCTGCTCGAAGAAGATGTGTCGCATGTTGGTAGTCGTCGAAGGATTTGCATGAAACTATCCATCATCTCATTCCTTTGTTGCGTGAGGGATTCCTCAATCAACAATTTAAAAGGATCTCTTGTCCCGTCATCTTTCTTTTCTCCTACCATGAGAGGTCGTTTGGGCTTGTGAGAGATTTTTTCCTCAAGAGAAACAAGCTTTATACCCAACTCTTTGTACTCCAACCTCGTTGGGGACATGCATTAAGACGACAAGGAGAAGAATTCTCTTATACCACTGATCCTTATTTTATGAGTAGAAAAAAATGACTATAGATTATTAATGAGTTCTTAACACAAAATAATAGAGTTTTCTATTCAATAAGGAAATAAGCTGAATCTGTAAAATGTAGCGGAAACAAGCTTGCTGGAATGGTGGCAACTTATCTCTGAGAAGAGATGTGATGGTTGCACTCATTCGCAAGAAGATGATTATAATGAGGCTCTGAAGTAATTTTTACAATAAATAAGAATTCCCAAAAAGATATACATCCAAAAACCTAACCCTAGGAGATGAAGCACCAAAAGTCGTGTGGGCCCCGTCTAGGTAAGTTAATACATCAACTTCTGAGGGTCGTAACTTTTGCATACGATCTTCGTTTTAGGTGTATGATAGACCGTTGGAAATGTATCATCGAGGAGATTCATTTTGGGGGATAAATAATTACTTTGGATATCATTTAGAGTATATATCCTTAAAAACTTTCATTTATTCCCTCAAAATGGCCTCAAAAGTTAAAACTGCTAAAACTAGTAAATTGCCAAAATTGCCATAAAATTGTTTTCAGCCAGTTGGAAAAGGTGAGTGGCCACCGATATCCACCTGGATCACACAAGAAGAAAACATACAATATAATTGGCTAAGAAATGTATCCAATTGGTACCAAGTACAACCATTCATCCATCCCAATGGAAGTCGAACATGTTGTCCATCTGTTGCTTTTCCACCCTAATCTTGATCTGTATTATGTCGGTATTTCCATGTGATTAGTTCTCTAGCATGATGTCTTCTTGTATTTCTAGTAGGCATCCATGCATCTCTTGATCGGTTTCATTTATGGTTCCCTGCTAGTGCATAAATGTGTTGATGCACATGCCCTTGCCTTGATGATTTTTGTTTCTCTATATGATGTGGATGGATATATACAACAACTGTAGGAATCTATTCTTTTTTCTTCAAATATGCAACACTTTGTGCCTTTAATTCAATGACCTCCTTATCTTCCTTATTATTTCCTTCTTGTAGTGTTTTTCATTTCCTTCTATAGACTCTACCTCTAATTCAACTTCAAACTCGGCAATAACCTCTTTGCTAGCCTCCATGGGCCCATCTTTCTTACTAAGAGACACATCCTGCAATGTGATTTTATTTTTCTTGTACCACAACTTCAAAAACTTCTTTTTCACATTAATATTAATGGTACTCACTGATTCTATCCAATGATATCCCAAAACAATATCCCCTTCATCCATATCCATAGCATAAAAATATGAATGCAACACATACTTATCCATGGTAATCTTCAAATATTTAACAATTTGAACATTTTCACCCTCAACCTGTGTGCTTTGAATATTCTTTACTAGAACTTTCAATCTATTAACCAGCTAAACATTGATAAAATTTTGTTGGCAACTGGGGTTAATAGAAACAATGATATTTTCTTTATGAATACAACCATGAACTTGTAATATAGATTTGCCACCTAAAAATAAACCCTTGGTGCTCTCTTCATCCTTACACTTTGTATGATATCACCTATCTAAGAATAATTTTTCAAATTCTTCATCATAGAGTGTCATTATTTTGGAATACTTAAGCGATGCCCTCCAAATGAATGCATCACCTTGTAAGTGTAAACTAACCAACCCTCTCCAATTCTCTTTCCATGCTAACTTATCTTCTTTTATAAATTTTTAAATACTTGGGCCATCATATTTTCTAGTAAAATACAAATACATCTTGGAATAAATATTTAATCAAAACTAAAGATTAAAAAATAACTTATTGTGCAAATCGTGCGGCTTTTCCGGAAAAACCCTGAAAAATGGTCAAATTTAAAATGCTCATAACTTTACTTCTCGGACTCCATTTCGGTTGATTTTTTTTTTTAAATTGGGTATTTGTTTGAGAGGAATTTAGATATCAATTTTTTTTGGAAAACTTATGCTTAAAATTTTTCATATCTGAACCTGGAGTGCACCGCCCTCTTTTCTTCTTTTAGAAAAAATCTGCAAAAAGAGCCAAAAAATTCTCCCCTTCTTTGGCCAAGGAAAGTTCTCTGATACCACTTGTTAAGTACCTGAATGTATCTGAAGATAAATCTAAAAATAATCCAATAATAAACACCAAACCATTCACCATAACAATGAACACAAGAATGTAGATAAAACCCTTGAGGTAGGGTAACACCATATATTAATCCTTAAGGATAACACTCAAACAATGCTTGATACATTCACAACATTCTTCACTATGTCTCATTAAATTGCTTACACTTCTTTATATAGTTTTCTCTATCTCCTATGAACCTTCTCACATTTATTACATTTAAATACCATAGTGGGCCTTTATTAATATAGTGGACCTAGTCCAGCTTACATTGAATGACCACATTCTCATATATTAAATGACTTCCACTGATAATACATAACCACATTCCAATTGGGTACCTCCCTAGGTACCCCATACTACTTCCCTAGGTATACTACATTTAATCCAAGTGAAGTAGAAGTTTATAACATAATTTCACTTACCACTGTAAAAGAAACAAGCTCTCTCTGAGTTGCAGGAAATCAAACAAAAAGATGGTGAGTCTACATGGGAATATAACCAAAGATTTAAGGATGTGATAGGGAAGTTAGAAAACCCTATCCATGAAGATCACCAGAGAGAATCGTTAATTCAAGGTATGTTAACATTAACTTGAATCCCATCAACTCAACAAAGGATAACTACTATGGGGGAAGCCTTGGAATAAGACATGAAAATTGAGGCTATGGCAAACTATCTTGGAAGCTTATGGGTGATGATACCACTTGATGATCATAATATCATGTAGTTGTAAGGCCATATTTCAGCATTAACCAACAATATTCATGAACTGACCCTTATTAAAGAAGTTCGACCACATGTATGGTTTACTGGAAGCTATATTGAAGGTGATACAATGAATGAATGCCTGAGACTAAGGGGTACATGATCTCGTCCTCACCCGATGGAGCCTCCACCAGTAGGACCATTGGGAGCGGTCACACAAGTCACTTTTACAGCACAATTTCATGGCCCTGTTCAATACCATTCCTTCCTGGATCATAAAGGAGGCAAGAATAATGAGTATTATGAAATATGTAGAAGTGATGGGAACTCACCTACAAACTTCCCCATCCTACAAAATTATGCCCCTTCTTTGAATACAATATATTATGAATTATGTGGGTTACCTACTCACACTACCAAGTAATGTCATGTTGTATATGCTCTTGTGAACATATTGGATCGATCTACATTTAGGGTTGATGAATATCCTCAAGGGTTTGGAGGAAGTTGCAAAGCTGAGGCAGGATTCAAAAGCAGAAATATTGGCGGAAGATGACATGTTCATTGTTACAAATGTGATGAACAAGGGAATATTGCAAGATATTGTCCACTTATGAGAATACCTTAGTGTTCACATTTTTATAAATAACACTCATTCCACTGAATATTTCCTTGATTTGATCGCCAAATGGGAAGATCATGTAAAGAAAAGAGGAGCTAACTTGATAAATTATGAACCCAGACTTATGGCTGGAGCCCAATTTTAACACTATTACTACAGGAGGAACAAATATTGGAATTGATGGTGATAATGTTAATCAAAGTAATATTCAGAAGGAGACACCTAAGGATGCTAAGTACATTCCTGTAAGGAAGAAGAAATTATTCAAGAATGTAGTGGTAATTTTTAGGAAAATGTTTAATCCTACAATGTCGATAGTTGGAGAACCAAGTTTTGAGATTTGACTAAGAGTTGTGAAAAATATGGTTGCACAGAAGGAAACCCCAGGGATATCACAAAAGGATATTTATTTGTGGTTCTGACTATTTTCCAACATTTTGGACGATGAAAAACTCATTAAGAAGTTTCAAAACAAATTCAAGGTGATTTTAGGGGCTAAAGAGACCCTGGAAGAGTTGATTGGTGATCATATTCCAGAGAGGAATAGAAATAGGGTACATAGGAGGAAGTGGATATTTGGAAGAAAATTTAGACTCGACACCTACATCGATGACTAGGATTTTAGGCATGTTATGTTAGATTTGGGCTTTGACATCAACATACTGCCAAAGAAGACTTGGGAAGAAATGGGTAAGAGAAAGCTCCTTATATCACCTATTCAGTTGTGGATGGTGAATCAATACTACATATATCCAGTTGGGAGGCTACAAAACATTAAAGTGGATTTGGTTGGTGTTAAAACAATGGCATACTTTGAGGTCATAAAAATAATGGGGGGGGGGGGTATATATACCTAGCACTATTGTGAATTGACTAGGCCTACGAGAATTACGTTGTCATAGATCTTAAGAAAAATTATGACCTTTAAAGAAGATGGCATGAAAGTAACCTAGCCTATAAATCCATACCAAGGTCCTTGATATAATGATCCAAAAAATGAGAATATGGAACAAGATGTCCTAGATCAACTATACATTCTAACTATGGTAAAATGATTAGACTACATTAACCGCACTATATATGGATCAATAAGTTGGTAGAGCATTCATTCTGCAAGTGAATATTCAAAGGTATCTTTTGATAATTGGAAACAAGGAAGTTATGAAAAATTCTCAAGGCATTATGAAACTATCAGATAAACTAGATGGATTGGGACATAGATTAGAGAACACATTGTTTATGATGGCACTTCTCATTTACGTAGATTTCTCATTGAACTAGAGGATAAGGTTGTGGCAGAGAAAATACTTCCAATAATTGATATTGCATTAAAATCGTCTGTAGCTAGGTAGTGGGCCACTCATAAGGTAGCTCTAACTTATTTGGATGAGGTCAAACTCACCATTCAATATCACTTTATCCTTCCATCACAGATCAACCAAGAGAGTAAGGATCCTAAGTTGAAGCATTAAATGTTAACTCTAAAATGGTATGATGGGTTTGTTGATCCAAAGTAGCATGTTGTGAATTGTATTGAGGTATGGAAAGCTACGCAACTGCCTTCTAAATTTTGGGTGCATCAATTTATTCATTCTTTGGGACAAATTCCAAATGCTTGGTATGTGAATGAGGAGACGGGAAGGAAAACTGCTTGCTGGAAATTACTTCAAAGCCAGTTCTACCATGATTTCTCATTTTTCATTTAAGTCTCCTAAAATCACCCTAGTGATGCAACGAATTAATAAAATGTTATTTACTAATGACTTCGAGTCCACACATCTACCTACAATTTGTCCTGAACATGAATATCTACTTCATCGTATCCTTTATCCATACCCTATACGGATACCCATGGACTTTAGTAAGGTTGATAAATACCTAGAAGATCCTAAAGGCCTAGAGAAACTTAGGCCCTACCACCTGAATCCCATAATAAAAAAGAAGGTGAAGAATGAGATTGATAGAATGCTAGCAGTTGGGCTAATTTCTCCAGTAGATGAGGCTGAGTGGATCAGTCCTATTGTAATCTAGTGAAAGAAGGGTACTGAAGATATCATAGTTTGTGTGGATTATAGGATTTTAAACTCATCTTGTGTACATGACCCTTTTCTTACCCCCTTCAGTGAGGAGGTCCTGGATCAAGTTGCGGGGAATGAAGCCTATTCTTTTACATATGAGTTTGTTGGGTATCATGAGTTCATAATTGTATAAGAAACCAAGACAAAAACTAATTTCATTACCAAATGAGGATCATTTTCCTATAATTTTATGCCCTTAGGGCTCAAGAACGCCCCAACGATGTTCTCTCAGATAGTGATTTCATCATTCCATGATTTTGTTCATAATTTTCTCGAGGTATATATGGATGATTGAATTGTGTACATTATATTAAAGGAGCACATCAATCTATTATGGTTTATGTTTGATCGCTACAAAAAACTATATATTTCCCTCAACCTAAAAAAGTGTATGTGTTTTTGTACCATTTGGGAGTCTCCTTGGACATAAAGTATGTAGGGAAGGAGTGTCGATGGATCCTACAGACATTGTTGTGATATCGAATATGCCTCCTCCTACATCTACTAAATAATTGTGGTCAATGTTGGGTTATAGAGGCTACTATCACAAGTTTATTAGAAACTACACAAGCATAGACACCTCGTTGGAAAAATTGTTAAAGAAATCAGAGGCTTTTAGTTGGAAGCTAGAATGTGATCGAGCCTTTGATACTCTCAAAGAAAAGTGAAGTATTACTCCTATCCTTGTTTATCCTAATTGGCAAGTGGAATTCCATGTGCACATTGATGCTTCTGGCATTGATTTGGGGGCTATCCTTGTGCAACCTGGTGTAGGAAACCTAGGTCACCCCATCTACTTTTCCAACAGGAATATTTCCCAGACTGAGCGCATATACACTACAACTAAAAGGGAAGTTTTGGTAATAGTTTATGATTTGCAAAATTTTAGACATTATTTTCTAGGAAGTCACTTTAAATTATTTACTGATCACTTTTCTTTGAAGTATCTGGTTAATAAGCTTGTGTTAGAAGGAAAAATTTGCAAATGGTTGTTTTTGTTTTAGGCATTTTCTTTTGAGGTCACTGCCAAGCCAGGAAAATTAAATGTGGATATAGACCATTTGTCTAGACTAGATTCAGGAGAGAGTGGTGGAGTTGTATATGATCAGCTCCTAGATGTAGATATTTTCAAATTTGAAGAGATTCCTAATTAATTTTTTGACATTTCCTTATTTATGAGCATGGGTGCCTTCCCTGAAGGTTATTCTGCAACTCAATAGACACACCTAGCAGTTCATGTAGTGAAATGTCAACTAATTGCAGGACACTTGTACAAATTAGGATTGGATAACATATTAAGATGTTGTGTGCTTGACCATGAAAGACCTGATATTTTGTCGGAGTGTCACAATGGAGTTGTGGGAGGACACATAGGCAGAAAGGAAACTTCCAGGAAGATTTTACAAGAAGGATTATGGTGGCCAACGTTGTGTTCAAGGATGCCAAAGATTATTCTACGGCATGTGATGTCTATCAAAAATTCGGTAATCCATCACATCACGATGATTTACCCTTACACACTCTTTGAGCACTAAAATCCTTTGAAAAGTGGGTTGTTGATTTCATCAATACGATTAACCCCTTTGGAAAGCATTCAAAGGAAAGATACATTACCACAATCAATCACTTGACTCTTTGGGATGAAGCAGAATTTATTCAGGATTTCTCTATTGATACAATCATATTGTTTATTTTTTAGAACATCATTACTAGGCTTGATTGTCCTCAGAGTTTGGCCAACAATCAAAGAGACCACTTTGTCAGTGATACTATCGTGGCCCTCACAAGATATTTTTTTATTCAACATCATGAGAGTAGTCTGTACCATCTACAAGCTAATGGAATAGTGGAAGAATTCAACAAGATCTTGGAGAGAGGCTTGATCAAAGTATGTTGCACAATTCGATATGATCGGGATGAGCGAGTTCCAACTGTATTATGGGATTATAGAAACACTACAAATATATTGCATAAGTATACTCCATTCCAAATGGTTTATGGTAGAGAAATAGTTGTTCCTTCCAAGTTCATCACTCCAAGTTTGTACATTGTGCAAGTGACACAGATGACAGACGATGAATCAGTTGTAGAAGGGGTTGCAAAATTGATGGAACTCAAGGAAGCCCACTTCTTAGCAAATTTTAATCAAATTGTGGAAAAGGCCAGATATAAAGATTAGCATGACAACCAAATTAAAACCAAGAAGTTGGTGCAAGGTAACCAAGTGTTGTTATATGATAGTAAGTACCAAAAGAATCTAGGGAAACTATAGATGCACTGGATTGGACCCTTTATAATTATGGAAATAAGCAACTCTGGAGCTGTGAGGCTCATATGGATCGATGGTATTCTTCATCCAATATGGGTGAATGTAACATGCATGAAGCCCTATTTTTCCATTGAGTAAGTGAAGTTTCACTACACTCCTGTCATTAGGAGTGAGCCTAATAGGTAGGATTTCTAGTTGTTTTTCCATTTTCCTTTTCTGTTATTAAAAGGGTGATGTGTCTCCTTTTCATTCTTCTAGAGTTTAGTTGTCATTGTGAATTTATCTAGCCCAAATATCACCTTTTTGGTTGGGGAAGTCCAAATCGTAGTTGAAATCAAATCCTTACACATTTAGTGGCTTTCAAGTTCGAAATCGTTCCCTGTCGCTATCACATTTTTAGTTAATTGTCGATTCATACCTTTTTTCTTGTCATCCCATCATTACTACTTAGATTTATTTAAAGAATCACATATGTCAATATTTTTCCAGGTGATCATGGGTGTGGCCATTAATTTCTCGTTCACCTCAATATCCCTGCTCCATTTTTTTGCTTATGCTTTTAATTACTCAAATTGTGCATCCCCTTCTCACACCCATGTTGACACAACCTTTCCAGAGTCTATCATCCCTTGTAATACATCTTATGGCACCACCATTCCAATACCATCCACCTTTCCCCATTTTCTGTAGGTCTAAGTGCCTCTGAACACACAACCCAAAACTACTTTCCATTCAAATCCAGAGACAGGGAAAGAGACACAAGTTCCGATGGACCAAGATCCTTCACAGGACCAGTTGGATACCCAAGATGACACCCAATCAGTTCATCACATGATCTCGATCAAGGAACATATTTCACCCATGTTGCAAGACTCACAATAGTGCCGACCTATCCTAGATTTATTCCTAGAGCATACATGTGTACTTGCAATGCTTTTGCAGGAGGTCCAATACCAACTTGCACATAGATTCATAGCTCCTTCACCCAGTTTGGATGACACTAACACCCCAAGTATATAAATATGTTCTATTTCCAGTAGCCATCTGCTTGCTACTGGTGGCCTTTGGATCCCTTTATTACCAGTGGAAAGATTTAAACTTTGGCTACGCCACAAATTTTGCATATTATTCAGGTCTCCACCAATATATTGTAACATAACATAGGATCGCTACAGTTGAGCACACAAATGATGAGCTCACACAACAAACACAACTACGAGAGGTTGTATTTGTAGCCACCTTAGCTACAGAATATGAGCATGGTTTATGTGTGTAGGATGAGTCCACATTTGTGAGTATGTTAGGAAAAAAAATTCATGTATGGCCTACCTTCAGACAGGGTGCTCCCAATTTACCCAAAGATATCACTTCGGTTGTGCCTCCACAACAAATTGATCTCATTACTAATGCTTGGTTACAATTGATAGTGAATACCGACACCTTGTAACAAGAGTTGTCCATGATCAAATTGAAATAAAAGGGGTAGCCCAGAGAGTTGATGTATAATATTACATAGGAAGTTGTGGAGGGAAATCAGGTTAGGTGCTCTCTTCATCACCATGATGAGTAATGTCCCTGACTCTTTGACATGGTTAACAACTGGGTCGACTTACTAAAATGATGTAGTCAACCAATTGAAGAATTGCATGTCCAAATCAACAAAGATGCACATGGAAGATTGCACCCTTACTGACTCTGTGGAGCAGGCCACCAAGCTTGCAGAGATCCAGGTCAAAGATGAAGAGTTGAATGCAATGGATGAGTCTACAAGGGCCACAAAGAAAGAGATTTGGAACTTTTGTCCTATAGAGCAGGATGAATATATCCATATGTAGCAACTTGATTCCATTGCTGACATAAAATGTATTAATCTATTATCTACAAAGATGAAGGATCCCGATGTGACTACCACTCAAGTATTTGTTGTTGGAGCCTCAATTTTGGTGAGGAAATGGAAATACCACATCAAGAACTATGACAATTTCCACGAGTAGGCTCTCACCATTGTGTCAAAGTTGGGCCCTCTATTTGTAAAAGGTTAGGAGAAAGAGACAGAAGGTTGACTCGGGACGTTTCGAAGGTTGTGGTCAGGTCATGTTGGGCCCTCTGTTTTTGTGGAAATACCAAAGTTTTGCGAGAAGACACAGTATGGAAAAAAAATATCAGAAGCGGTGGAAAGATAACCGAAATATCCCGGTAGTGAAAACCACCAAAAGGACCATGTGCCAGATAGACGAGCAATGGAAAATAAAAAGAAGATTGAGCACATGCAAGGAGAAGGATGAAAAACACAGTGGAATCAAGAAGCCATGAATTTGTCAAGGGAATAATATAAATTTAGAGTTATGTAATGGGAAAGGGTTTGTCATCATCATTGTTATTGTTGTTATCACTCAAATGAGGATTTTTACAGTTTTCACTAGTACTATTATTATGATAGATTCTATTGATCAAGGCTATTGTAAGGGTTTTTGAATGGCATTG
This sequence comes from Picea engelmannii, assembly GCA_009831015.1. Classification (NCBI taxonomy): domain Eukaryota; kingdom Viridiplantae; phylum Streptophyta; class Pinopsida; order Pinales; family Pinaceae; genus Picea; species Picea engelmannii. Next base: position 84,706 of record ML798458.1, on the reverse strand, counting down.
TGCTTGTGTAGAGCCCAAGAGTCTAAAATGGGAATTGGGGATAGATTTGGTTGCATAAGCTATTATGTGAGAAATGTGTTGGCTGTAAAGTATGTTGGGATGATGATAATATAGAAGAAGATCATTCAGACTTTAAAATTTTCTTATAATGTACATGAATCTCTAGTTCCCTATTGCACGACTACTTCTAGCATGTATACTTAGCATTTAATTATTGTTTATGCATGTCTTATTGCATATCGATGTATGGATTCATTTATGGTTGTGTCGAACCCAATGATGCATCCTCTTTGACTCCCTTCACCACTTAAGTCTCGGTCTCCCTTAGGGTGAGACCTCCTTCCCTTGTGGAAGGTTGAATATGCCAAAGTTGTTAGACTACAATGATACCTTTGTTGATAACCTCCGAGAACCCTGATCTCGATCACGTGCCAAGACGGAGTTACAAGTAAGATCACCATGGGTAAGTTCCTTCCTCTCAATGCACCTCTCAATAAGAATTTCAATGAAGATTCAATGGTTATTTGGCACAATCATCCATGGATGCTATAATTTCAATGAATATTCAATGGTTATTTGACACAATCATCCATGGATGCTAATGAGGGTTTACTAGCATCATTGGAAAAAAAGACTACAAAAATCTTCCATTCAAATTCAAGAGAGATTGTATAAGAATATGCATGGCAGTGCTGGTGGGTTCGTTAGAAATGGTTTGGATTAAGAAAAATTATTAATAAGTATTAATAAGTGATTGGATTAAGACAAATTCTTAATGAAACCAATGATATTTTGTTTCTAACAAAAGAGATTCAACACAAGCATTCACATGCATGTTGTAGAATTTCTTTACGAGAATGAAGATGTAGTTAGCACAAGAGAAGTGAAACATGGGACTGTTACTTACCGGGAAAAATAGGGTTTTTGAGAGACAACCTATTGGCATCCCATTACATTTGGATCAAATATAAGGAGATAGAGTTGTTTTCAAAGGTTGGTGTTAAGGTTTCACGTTGCCTAGTAGCTACAATGTAGATGTTAGGTTTTACACCAATAAAACAAATGTTGGATGATGGAATTTGTATTTCCCTTGAGTAATTTCTTATTAGACATTGCATTAGTAATATATTTACAAAAGACAACACAAATCTTATGCTCTGACCTCTAATTTTTATCTCTAAGGCATCGATATTTGCTTGGAAATCCCACAAAATGCAACTTCAAGGATTCAATTCTGATTTGCAACAATACACATCAAACCCTACGACACTCACTCTAAATTGAGCAAAAGACGACTAATTTGGGCTTTACCGGGAAGACGCCTATCCTATTGGATCCAGTGATAGAGAAACCGATCCACTAGAGACTGAAGATTATGTAGCATCCAGTTCCCTCTACCATACAATTTGTATATTTATGCTTTCTCGCATGCTAGTTCATTTAGGACATCTCATATATAATTTATCGTATTGTATGTTGGACATTGAAGCTCAGAAAGTTTCCTGCAAGAAGGGAAATGGGAATACAAGTCCCCATTATATAAGTATATGATTATTGATTTCAATGGATATTACTTTAACCACTCTGGTTATATTCCTCACTTCATGGATGGTAAACTGGGTAAACTATATATCTTGATCCCCATTATATAAGTATATGATTACTGATTGCAATGGATATTACTTTAACCACTCTGGTTATATTCCCCACTTCATGGATGGTCATTGGTAAACGGGGTAAATTGTCGACCTTGATGTCAGTTGCAGGCCTAATCCCAAGGGAAACAAGATATTTGAACCAGTGACCTCATCGGCTGTGATAGCTTCACTTTTTTATCAGAACCACTTGAACTAACCCTTGGGACTACCATTCTTGTTATATTGATATGGCATAATGTTTTAAAAAATCCTCATTTTTGTCATTCAACTTCTTAATAGTTACACAAATATACACCCAGTAAAATCTATGCTAATTGCTTCAAGATAATTTGTTTCCAGTACTCAATTTGCTGGAACTATAAATTATAGTAGACACTAGCTTCAAAAAATAAGAACAGCCCGTTGGGAAATGGAATGCTTGAAAAGACCATGACATACCAGTAGTTGTAAGAGACAACTAGAATATTTGAATGTTTAAAATTTTGGTGTCTTAAATCGGTGGTTGCACTAAGATTCTTAGGGACTCCTACAATCCCTAATAGTAGACAAACCATATCATGTTACGTACAACAATCCCGATATCAACAGATCAATCAAAACTAGGGCATAATCAATAAATACTATGGGTTTTCTTAATAGTGTGTTAAATATAATGTAACCTCAACAGTCTAATTGTACACTGCCAGCTATCCTGGCCAGGTGTACTATCATTTCTTGATTTACTTGAGCCTATTTAGCTCAGATATTTTCCCTTTTCTTAGATGTACTCTCATACTCCTTTCATTTGTACTCTTTTACTTTCATTCCTAAAATATTGAATTCTATTTCTTCTCTGCTCTTTCTCTGTATTCTTTACTTCACATTTTATCATGGTATCAGAGCTTCAATAGTAAGCCTCTTCACATAGTTTGGAGAGAAACCTGATCCAAAGAAGAATAGCCAGAGATTGCATTGTTCATGAGAGCATAAGATGCGATATTCTTCACAAAGTCTGGAGAGAAATCCGTAGTCCGCCATTCGCTCAAAATATCGTCGCAGAAAGATCACACGAGGAAGCAGAGTGCAATACGCTCAAAAGTTTGAGGAGTTAAAGCTGCAGAAAGAAGAAACGTTTAAATAATTTGGGAAATTATTTCAAACTCGTGAAAGATTGTTGCAGAGGGTAGAAAGATTTAAAGAATTCATGAAAGTCTTTCAATTCATGAAATATTCATGAATTTCCTACTTCAAGAGAAACTCTTTGCAAGAACAACAAAGAACATGCTAAAGTATCCAAGAATGAATAGACGCAGCCGTAATATCGGTTATGCCAATAGATCTGAGGCGTTAATCGAGTTCAGAAAGGAAGAGGAGTGCGTAGAAAAGGAAAAAGATTTCCAGCCAACAGATTTAGCGCAGAGGACCGATAGTCGTCGGATCCATGAGAAAGTGCACGAGGTTTAGTCCTTTGGAGCGCACAGGAGAAAAGCTGACTTGCGAAGTCACGAAATCTTGAAATCATTGGGACCGTCCATCAAGGATGACACGTGGCGATATCTTGGCATTTTGTTGACTCACAGGGAGTAAAGGTCAGAGAACACTACAGTGAGCATTCACGAATCGTGAAATCATGACTCGATCTGAATTCATGGATCGATAAATATTGTGCACCGTCGATATGATGCTATCGTGAAATCAGGAATTGGGCGTTGGACAAGCAGAGGAAACTACACTCCATACCCCGATACGCGAAATCCCAAAATCACGAAATCACTCCAACCATTGGATCTGGAGTGATAGGTGGTGAAGATCCAGAAGCTATCGACATTTTTGGCACCAGGAGAACAAAGGTGAAGATTGGGGAAACAATATTTTGTGAGAGAATCAAGACCATCCATATCAGAGGATAGGTGGAAACAGATACAAGCACCATCAAAATTTCAGCATTTCGGAGTTCGGGGTTTGGAGAACATCGTGACGAGAGTTCAAGAGTCGCGAAATACCGATTTTCAAAATCCCGAAAGGATTTGGACCATCGATGAAAGCGCCATTGTGACTTCGGCTACCAGGAAATCAGAGGCGAGAATCTCATGAACTTGCGATACACAAAATTATGAAATAATCTGAGTTGTTGATCGAGTGTAGGTCTGGACCGTTAGATCTTCGATCGTGGAGGATCGTAGATCCTTGATCACAATTTTCCAAAGAAACTATGGTTGTTGATCTCAAATCAACAAGGATCATTGATCCTTGAAGCAATTTCACCTTTCGGCTATTCGAAGGAAATGCTACCTTCAGCGTTGAAACATGAAAGTCTCGAAACGTGAAAGCCTATAGCACCTAGTATTTTCTTCCCATGGTCATATGAGAAGCTAAACTTTCTTTGGCTCTCGAGTAAACTCAGAAAGCCCTATTTCTCCATTAAAGGGGCTACAATTGCCGCAGTATTACAATTGTTAAATAACATAGGTCAGAGCCCTGAATCAATAGATATTTTTCTCGGATATTCATATCGATCTTGATCAAAGTCAAAGAAGTGGTTTACACGACTTTTTTTCATTCGAAGTCACTGCAAGAAATTACAAGACCTAGTTTTACGCACAGGAAATAGTTAAACACAAATTTTTTTCCAATAATTTCTTTTTTGTTTTGTTAAAATTCTTTAAATATGGCCACGTCTAGAAATTTAGGACCAACTCAAGGTCAAATTCTTCTTGGAAAGAATTATGAGTTTTGGTCTCTTCGAATGAGATCCTTCTTGCAAGCACAAGAGTCCTGGTATCCAGTGGATCTTGGATATGTGGAACCCGATCCAGTAAACCTTTCCGCCATGACAAACCAATAGCGAATTTCTTAGGAAACATGGAGGAACAGAGATAATAAAGCCAAATTCCAGATTCAAAATTCCGTGGATGACTCGATTTTCTCAAAAATCATAGGCGTTGGTACTTCAAAATAGGCCTGGGACATCCTTAAATCAACCTACCAAGGAAATGACAGGGTCAAAACAGTCAAACTGCAGACCTTGAGGACACAATTCGAGACTTTAAGAATGACAGAGTCTGAAAATGTGGATCAGTTTATGACCAGAGTCATGGGAATTGTGAACCAGATCAGATTGACTGGTGAATCCATTACTGATCAATGCATTGTTTAGAAAGTCCTCATAATTTTACCAAAGAAATTCGAACTAATTGGTTCCCTGGTGACACATGAGACCAAACTGCATCTCACAGATGAGTTAATCGCCAATGCCTTCAAAACTCAATTCTCCTTCAGCAGAGGGAGAGGTATAGGAAGAGGCAGATGTCACCAAGGAGGAGGGAGAATTACAAGAAACCAACACTCAAGTGGAGGTAACAGACAATACAACCAGAATCAAAATTTCCAAGGTCACAAACAACAGAGTCAGAATCAGAGTTTCCAACCTCAAAGAGGCAAAGGGAGAAGATCAAATGACAAATCAAGAATACAATGCTATTACTGCAAAAAGTATGGGCACTATGAATCTAAATGTAGGAAGAAGCAAGCAGATCAGCTCTCAGGCAGAGTACATGTGTCAAATCATACGGGAGAAACCTCAGGAGATATATTTCTCTCATGTCACAAGACTGAAGAACAACCTAAAGACCTCTGGTTGTTGGACAGTGGATGAAGCAATCACATGACAAGTAACAAAGATTTACGTTCATGCATTGATTCTTCAATTTCATCTGATATTACACTTGGAAATGACTCCTTAGTCAAATTTCAAGGAAAAGGAACTGTACCTATTCTTACTAAAAAAAATGTAAAGAAAGACATAAACAATGTCTACCATGTTCCAGATCTGAAACACAATCTGCTAAGTGTAGGGAAACTCATTTAACATGGCTATAAGGCAATTTTTGAGGGAGCATATTGTAGGATATATGATAAAACCCTCAACAAAAAATTGATTTCTAAAATCTACATGAATTAGAATAGGATGTTTCCCCTGACCCTCAGAACTGCAAATCTGATCCAAACATATGCACAAAGTGCATCCACCCCCAATGAAACTATGGTTTGGCATACAATATTTGGACATCTACCCTTTCAGAGTCTAATTCTTCTACAGAAGCACTCCATGGTCAAAGGTCTCCCTTTCTTCAAAGAGAAAAATTCCCCATGTGAGTCTTGCATACTTGGAAAACATAAGAGAACTAGTTCTCCACAGTCCTCCATTCAAGACAAACAACATCTCGAACTTGTTCACATTGACCTATGTGGAACAATGAAAACAGAGTCCATAGGTGGTAGCTTTTATTTTCTAACGTTTATTGATGACTTTAGCAGGAAAATCTGGATCTATTTTCTCAGACACAAGTCTGAAACTTTTGCAAAATTCAAGGAATTCAAAGCAGAAGCTGAAAAATAGACTGGAAAATATATAAAATCTCTTAGGTCAGATGGAGGAGGAGAATACAACTCCAATGTATTTACAAATTTATGCAAATCACAAGGAATTATCATGCAAACTACAGCCAGGTATACTCCACAACAGAATGGAGTGGCTGAAAGGAAAAACCAAACAATAATGAACATGGMAAGAAGCCTAATCAAAGAGAAATGTTTGTCAAATACTTTTTGGGCTGAAGCAGTAGCATGCTCAGCTTATCTCTTGAATAGATCTCCAACCACAAGTCTAAAGATGAAAGTCCCTCAAGAAGCATGGAGTGGGATAAAGCTAAATGTTGCGCATCTAAGGACATTCAGATGCATAGCATACGCTCACTTACCTTCCGAATCAAGGAAGAAACTAGATGATAGAAATCAGAAATGTATCTTTACTAGATATAGTGAAACATCTAAAGCTTACAAACTTTACAATCCAATATCAAAGAAACTAATTCTCAGCAGAGATGTAAAATTTCTGGAAAATCAACTCTAGAATGAATCTGAAAATGGGCAAATGGATAGTCAAAATCCATTGCTGCCCAGTTCTGAAAATACAGAAAATTCATGACAGCCAATAACTCAGCCTGCTCTTCCAAGATTGCAGGTACAAGGACGACGTGAAAATTCTTAGGATAACTCAACTTCCAGCAGAGACTCATCCTCTAAAATTCAAAATTAGAGAACTTGAAGTTTGAGAGAAATCCATTAGCAGTTGGATGACATTGAACAAAAAAATATTTTTGCATTAATTTCATGTCAACCTACATATTTTAAAGAAGCAACTAAGGAGCCACATTGGGTTCAAGCCATGAACCAAGAAATTGACTCCATTGAGAAGAACAAGACATGGGATCTTATTTATTTTCCCAGACACAAGAAGAGTGTTGGTGTCAAGTGGGTTTACAAAACTAAACTCAATGAAAAAAGGTAGATTGAAAAACACAAGGCAAGACTTGTTGCCAAAGGATTCTCACAACAACCAGGTACTGATTATGGTGAAAATTTTTCTCCAGTAGCAAGATTAGACACTGTAAGGACTCTATTGGCCATAACAGCCCAACACAAATGGCAAGTATACCAGATGGATGTCAAGTCATCTTTCCTGAATGGTTTCTTAGAAGAAGAAGTTTATGTCGATCAACCACCTAGATTTGAAGTCCAAGAGCATCCAGCCAAAGTATATCGGTTGAAGAAATCCTTGTATGGCTTAAAGAAATCTCCAAGAGCCTGGTACAACAGAATTGACACTTACCTGATCAAAAGTGGTTTTAGCAGAAGCCAAAATGAGCCAACTCTTTACACCAAAGCAGATCAACACTGTAAAATTTTGATTGTATGTTTATATGTTGATGACATGATATATACTGTAAATATTGAATTAACCAATTTTAAACATGCCATGCAATCTAAGTTTGAGATGAAAGATCTTGGCATAATGAAATTGTTTTGGGGGATTGAGGTTGATCAATCAACTAAAGGAATTTGTTTCTGTCAGAAAAGTATGCAGCAGACATAATCAAAAGATTCTGCATGGAAGAATGCAATCCAACAAAAACCCCTATACCCCTAGGCACAAAATTGAGCAAGAAATATGAAGGCCCTATAGTGAACCCTACCCTGTACAAAATTTTAGTAGGCATTTTGTTGTATCTTACAACAACTAGGCCTGATATTATGTATCCAGACAGCCTTGTTTCCAGATACATGGAATCCCCCAAAAGTTCTCACTGGAAGATGGCGAAATGAATTCTGAGATATGTTGCAGGAACTCTCAATTTTGGCTTATGGTACACTAAATCTGATGATCATCATCTCTCTGGTTATACAGACAGTGATTTTGCAGGCAACCTAGATGACAAGAAAAGCACCTCAGGACATGTTTTTCACCTGGGGACGAACCTGATTTCATGGGCATCAAAGAAGCAACCAATTGTATCAATATCTTCTGTAGAGGCAAAGTATGTCACTGCTACCTCAACTTCCTGTCAAGTTGTGTGGATGAGAATAATATTGAAAGATATGTCACATATAGAAAAGGATCCAACTCCTATCTTCTGTGAAAAAACCTCAACAATTTCTCTATCCAAAAATCATGTGTTTCACAAGAAAAGCAAACACATTGACATTCTCTTTCACTTCATCCGTGAGCTAATCAATAATTGTGATATTTCACTTCAATTTTGTGGCTCTCGAGATCAGCTAGCAGATATCTTCACAAATCCACTGGGAAAATCCATTTTTGATTTTCAGAGACAACATTTGGGCATCATCAGTGCTGATGTTTGTAACTGTTGAGTTTAAGAGGGAGTGTTAAATATAATGTAACCTCTACAGTATGACTGTACACTGCTATTTTTCCTGGCTAGGTGTACTATCATTTCTTGATTTGCTTGAGCCTATTTAGCTCAACTATTTTCCCTTTTCTCAGATGTACTCTCATACTCCTTTCATTTGTACTCTTTTACTTGCATTCCTAATATATTGAATTCTATTTCTGCTCTGCTCTTTCTCTATATTCTTTTCTTCACATTTTATCAGGTTTCACTAAGATTCTTAGGGACTCCTACAATCCCTAATAGTAGACAAACCATATCATGTTACATACAACAATCCCGATATCAACAGATCAATCAAAACTAGGGCATAATCAGTAAATATTATGGGTTTTCTTAATAGTATGTATATCCCTTGAAATTTCTAGATCTCCTCAAAAGATATCAAGTCATAACCAACGTATTACACAGTATGATCGATGTTTCATACCAAACTATCAATGTAGTCATATTAGACCCATTTCAAAAAAACCCTAGTCATGAACCAAATAGTTTTGAGACTAAGTTGAGAGAGGCAAATAGACAACAAAAGTAAAAGTGAAAAAAAAAAGAATCCAATATCATATCATGGAGACTTTCTCACTGTGCTTAAGTGCAATACAACATGATTGAATAGGGCATTGTACCACTTGACAGAAACAAAATATCTTCACAAAAACCCTACCCTTGGTATTGGCTTGAAGATAATCGAACCGTGTAGGAAGCAACGTCATATTTGGAAGTAGTGGGAGGTGGAGTATTTGATGATTATACCACAAGTACTCCCTTAAAACTATTGAAGTTAAACCTATTATTTTTTTTTCTAACTTTGTGAGGCTTTCTTAGAGTCATACTGATACAACAAATACCTATAGTAAACAAATCATAATTTAATCTTACAAAATCTAGAGTTTATTTGTACAATTGAATTCATGGCAAATAAATGTAAAACAAATGGTTTGTGATCTTGATAAGTTGCTCATATTTGAAAGATCCAGCCTCGGATATATATTATGACATGAGATTTCAAGGAGAAAACTCTCCAGGATAGTACCCAGCTTCCAAAGAACTACTGTCATGTGACAGATATAACGAGGAAAATACTCAAAATCATCATACCTTTTGTGAAGATCAGAGGGGATTCTCATTGATAAAGCCATGAGAGGAAAATCTATATTCTATAATAGAACATTGTTGTCTATCCCAAACTCATGAAGAATTTAGATCTTAAACCATAGGTTCAAATAACAATTCCATATTTATTTATTTTTATAGATCTACATTTCAGATCTATAATTCATCTAACTTAATTTTGAAAGCCCCATAGGCTTGAGGGTTGAAACCATGTTGTGATACCATATGTAATAGTCTAGTTTTACTAAAGAATAATGAAATCAAAGAATGATCTACAAAATAACCCTAAAATAATAATCCAAATAACCATTGAATCTTCATTGAAATTATTTTTAAGAGCTGCATTGAGAGGATGGAACTAACCCATGGTGATCTTACCTGTAACCTGGTGACTTGAGGAATGTAGTCATACCTTGATTATTGACTTGACAACCATAACACAAAGTGGATGATGACTCTCCACCCAAACATAGACCTTTCCACTCAATATTTAGTAGAAGGTCACTCCAAGCCTTCAATCTACTACCATGATAATGAATCCTTATCCTTACCCTCTCTTTAGCTTCAACCCCAAAGAGATTTGTTACAAAAAATTTCGCCTCAATCCATGTAACTTGCTTGAATGGCCTTCCATTACCCTCTATAGACTTGAAGTCCCTTTTTTGTTCATTCCAGAGCCAAAAATGCACATTTTTTCACATATAAGTGCCATTTTTTCACATATAAGTGCCCTATCAGTTATACAACAAGTGTATACACGGGTTGCTCCACTACATCCTGTGTACATTAGGTTTGGTGATGAAAATTAAAAAGTGTGTCAAGTTTCCATGCCATATCACGAGATCCATGATCCTTAACCTTCCATATACTGAAAACGCTCCGGCTTGGCCCTTCAGTTCCATTTGAAGGCTATAAATTGAGCCATATCCAAGCCTTGAGACAATTTGAAATTTTGACTTTGAGAGAAAAGACACTCTGGAGAAATTTCACTTCGAATTGAGTTTGCATCCCTTTGTCTTTGAAAGTCTGAAGTTCTTGTGTTCAACCCCCAAGCTCTTCCTTCTTTGTGATGGAGAACCTCATTGAATCCTATTTATGAGCTTTCATTTGTGGAGGATTGAAGTGGTGGAGGCCCAACTGGAGGGACTTAGTTTTGCGGTTCTTATATGTTTCATTACAAAAAAAATTCACCTATGTACTTCTAGTGATTCTTTTAATAGAAATATCATTTTCTTGTCCAATTGATATCTTGAAAATATTTGAATTATTATTGCATGGGCACCATTTTCATGTATGTTAATGGATTATGCTAATTTATATGTTGACATTATATATTAACACCATATGCTTGTGTATGTTGGTTTTTGAGTACAATTTGCAAGTATAAAGCTTTGGGTTTGTGCTCAACGGTGGTGTTCTTCGAATGTCCAGACGAGGTAGGCTTTTAGTATTGTCTTGTTATCATTTCATTTATATAACTTACTTGGGATTATATGTTTTTTATGCGTTTCATTCCATCTATTGTGGTTTACCCCTAGCCATAGAGAGATTTTCCTCATAACAAAATTGGTGACCATACTGGGGATTGATATCCTTTTTCAGGTTTTGAGTGTTTTTCTCCTTGATTTTCTCTCTGTTAGCTCGAGTTTCCTTGTCTCTTGTTGCTTGACAGCTTGTATTTTACCTTGGATTTGATTTTCTTGGCTTAACCCTTTCCTTGGAAGTGTTTTTCTTGGTATACATGGTTTTCCCCTTGACAGACATGTACATACACAAGTTGTCTTCCTTTAGGGGGGCATATATATGTGCTTGTTGATCAAACAATTGCATACATCATCTCTTAAGTATAGTTGGCTGAGTTTGGTTTTTGTTGGGTGAGTTTTGTTGGTTGTTAAGTCTTATTGGATCCTTATTCTGACTGTTAAGTGCCTACAAAGTGATAAGAAGCTTGTTTATTGTTGAATTTTTGGGTGGATTTCTTTCTTGTCATCTTTTTCATTGGTTGTCTTTGCACATTGGTCTGAGTGTTTGCTTCTTGGTATCCTTCTTGACTTGTCTCATTTTTATTGTAGTAGGGTATTCCTGTGAGGTTGTTATTCAGTCCTTGCATTTTCTTTTATTTATATCAAAAATACAAAAAATATTGGTTATTTTCATTATGGAATTTGCACTTTTATTACTTTGCATTGATTTTGACGCATTTGGAGAGATTGCATTTCATTGAAATTGTAGAGATTTCATTGGAAAGACTGCATTTAGAAGCATGCCATCTCTTTGAAACACAAGACTAGTACTTAACAATGTTTTTATATTTTCTTAATTTTATACATTGATTCATAATACCATCAGTTTCATGACCGCACCTCTTGAGTAAGAAGAAACCTTTAAAATTAATGTAGATTAATTAAAATTGATTAGAAACGATTTTGTTTTTCAGGGTACACAAACAAGTATAGGACATAGGGCCTTGGAATAGGATTTTGCGAGTAAAATTCTCCAAGGCTATTAAGCTAAACATATGTGTCTAACCAGGGAGTGGTGAAACCCATTGTGTAATAAATGACGTCAAGAGGCTTCGCTCACACCAAAGTTAAGCACGATATCACACAAAGTTGGTTGCATATATATCCCTCTAATACATTCCTAGCATCGAAGATATTTATCAGGTTCTATTCGTATTTGAGGGTCTCGCTTGTACCTTTACCTCTGTGAGAGGTGGTGCTTTCAATATTTTGGGCTTTGTTACCCTACCCATACAGTGGACCGGACTTGCGACTGCTTGCCTGCACATTGGTTATATCATGGTGACTCTATTTGCTTGACATAGGTAGCCACATAGGTTACTTGTAGGGGTTATTCTAGAGGTACCCTAAGTCAGATAAGGGTTGGAAAACACACAAACTTTATGGAGGACTACCTCTCTAGGGGGATCTGACTAACTCTGTTGTTAAGCCCACGAGGGCCCTTATAACTAATTCTGATACCTCCAACCTTTTGAAGGGATTTTGAAGCCCATCTTGGGTGAGAATACCTACTCTAGTGTGGGAGGCCCCTTTTAGCCACTATATCATGTTTGTGTGCATTGGCCTTTTTTCTTTATTTTGGTGTGTTCCTTGGTTATTAGTTGGCCCTAGGATTTTGTTTTATATCTTGAGTTCTGAGTCATAGTGGATAAATAATAGCTTCCTTGTCGGTATCTTTTTTTGTTGAATTTACCACCACATCTTGATCCTTTATCAAAGCCTTGTTCTAGAAGAAGTAGAGTTAATAAATGTGGTACATATATATCCACCTCCTAGACTCATGATCATCCAGTTATGAGTACTGATTCAGACATGAATGTCTCGGGGAGTCCTTCAACTCCCTTCTCTTCTATGATTAGTGGGATCCCTTTGACTCCTTCATCCTTGACAATGTGGGTGTCGAAGGTTCCCTCCTCTAGTGCTACCCACCCTGTGATTTCTACTCGACCCATAGGAATGAACCCTTTTGTATCTCTTTTTGGTATGGTGAGTCATGACTCTCAGTCAATACCTTCGGCCTCTAATCCCCTTTCTTTTGGTATACCCAACATGACATCACAAATCTCATCCTTCGTTTCAACGACTAATGTGAATCCTAGTTTTGGGTCTAGGGGAGCGATGTCTCCTTATGTTCCTTTCTCATTTGGTGGAGATTATATTCCCCCAACAAATCCTAGAGCCAGAGGATAGAATCCTCCTTCCTCCATGCCTAATCCTAGCTTCAATTATCTAGGATGGAGTTGTCAAACGTGCAGACAATTCACTTCCTATATTTTGTCCTTCATTGCCTCTTCCTCAACATCGATTTCAAAGAACACATTTATTATGGTGAATCTTCCTTTTTCCTCTGGTGTTCCATTCAAAGGGAGTCAGTTTCATAGTATGGGAAACCCCTAGCATGAATTTATTTCATCTGGGAGAAATGTATTTAATCCTTATCATGTTTCTTTCGTAGGTATGGTTCCATTAAAACCTTTCATGAATAAGTTTGGAGGAGGATATTATCCTACCAGATAGAGACATGGTATATACCAGAACCCTAGATGGTATGTAATCCATCAACCCCAATCGTATCCGGTAACATGGGCTCAAATGTCGCAACCATGGCTCCCTTTTCTATCCAATTTCAATATTCCATATTTGTCGAAGATAATGAATGACTATGTGCATCATGATTTTTCATGGCCCTCTGTCCCTACCAAGCTTTCTTCGGACATTCCAAAATTCGAGGGAAAGACTCGTGAGGATCCAGGTGATCATGTGAATACTTTTCATCTATGTTGCTCATATAACTCATTAAATGATGATTCTATTCATTTTAGGCTATTTCAATGCACCCTCACGGTGGTCATCGTGAAATGGTACATTGAGATAACAAGGGGAACATATGAAAAATTTCAATCAGATGGTATTGATATTTCTCAACCACTTCCAATTGTTAGTTTGTTATGATGTTGAAATATAAATTTTGTTGGTATTTCTGTAATGATCCCCTCGAGCATCCTGAGGCTGGGCTACATCGCTCCAGAGCATCCACTCATGATCTGATGCCAGTCAGTAACATTTACAGCCATAAAGCTGGAACATGCTACTCTAGGAATGTCCTTCATTCCCTTACTGCGGAACATACAATAGCATACCCAATAGTCAACTAAGAAATGCCACCTAAATTTTTTTTTTAGACTACGTGCAACTAAACATATACATACAACATGCTTGCGGAATCTTCACATCTGACATAAAAAACCATTACTTTTTATAATATACGACTTTTATATTAAAATAAGAGTAATTAATGATATGCATCATTTATAGGAAATTACCCATATGCACACAAGCAATCATAGTCACATATATGGTAAAATCATAACATGGACATGTAAATAACAAAACAACATATTCATATTTCATCCAATTGGTACTTATCTTAGAAATATTGACACCAACTGCTTGCAGACCGTCCACAAACCTCCCAGCCATAGATTTCATTGTTGATCACTCTCAACAATGAATCACCCCCAAGATGGGATTGAACTCCACCCAGGGTAAAGGGATTCCCATCCAGGCTAAGGCTCATGGACAACAGGAAAGACTCTATCTCAGGTGCTCACTCGACCAACAACCTACAACCTCTCATTCCCCACATGCTTGTCCCACCCAAGGAAGTGTTCCCTTTCTTTGCTCAACAGTCCCTCAGTTGCCCCAATTCCCTTCTAGGGATTCAACAACAGGCCTGACCAGAAGTCTCAGAGTGTTGTAGCTACATTTTAGCACCAATGAAAATCAATCCCCAACAATTCTCTCACCCAGAGAACTGCTCACGGGCCTAACAACCCGCTTCTTCAATCCCACTCCAAGCTAACCAGGTACACCAACCAAAAGGGACGGGGAAATAGGTTTCAGAAAGGTGGAATGGTTGTCTCAAGGATAACATAATGTATGATTGAAATGGTCATGGAGTCATTGAATGGATAACTAAGTGTTTTGGGATCATTGTGAACTCTTTTTCCCCAAATGATGGTCGGTCTCATGGTTTTTCCCTCTTCCCTTCTGTTCATCTCCCCCCCTCTTTGAGAGTGATCCCCTCGGCTAAGTTTCCCCATGATATCAATGCATGTCCCCAAATTGACACTTGTCATATCGAAAGTTACTTTTATCCACTTGTCCTCAACTTTAGAACTTAGGATAAAATTATCCATACTCTATGTTTTGGGAAATATTATATAATATTCCCTTGAATTTTGGCCCTCCCTTTCCCTAACTGGTGAATTTCATTCCCCCATCTCTTTATCGTGGTCGGTCTATGCGCAGTGATGTATTTTATATTAATCATGAGTTCATGTACAAAGTAGGCACATTGTCCCTTTAACATCTAGGAGCATTGGCCTAATTCCAAGACATAAGCATTCCAACTTATAATACTGGCTCACCAGCCTATAATGCATATTATATACACAAAGGTTTTTTGACCTTAATATTGTGCACACTTAGTTATTGCACGATGTATCCTCTGTCTCTAAGGTTGCACGCACCTTAGTTACTACATGTGGTATTCATAAATGTGCACATTACATCCCTTTACTGTGCGGTATATGCACACACCATGCCATGACAGGTATATTACAAAATGATGTCTAAACAACTCACCAACTAAAATATACTTGTATTATATTTACATTTTGGTTTGGCCGAAGGATATTACAATCCCCTCCCCTTATTTATGCACTGTCCTTAGTGCATCATGTACCCATATACCACAAAATTCTCAAAAGTCTTCCAAAAGATGCAGGTATTCTATCCGCATTGCATCCTCATGCTCCCAAGTAGCATCTTCAGGTCCATACTAGGTCCATTGGACCTTTACAAGCCCTATGTCTTGATTCCGAAGTTGTTTGATTTTTTGATCCAGGATGCGCACCAGATGCACTTGGAAAGCACCTTCTTGCTCCACTTGGATAACATCCCAATCAATAACATGATTAGCATCGGGTATATATTTATTTTGCAGTGATACATGGAAGACATTATGAATAGACATAGATGTAGACAATGCAATCATATAAGCAACTGAACCAATCCTCTCTAGGATTTCAAATGGTCCGCAAAATCTAGCTACCAACTTGGCGTAGCTTCTGAGCTTCAGAGAACTCCTATTAGCTTTTTCTTTTAGGAAAACGTGATCATCCACTTTGAATTCTTTGTGGGTTCTTTTTTTATCCACATAACTTTTCTGTCTTTCTTGGGCAGTTTTCAAATTCTGCTTAATTTTTAACATTTGGTCCTCCATCTCTTTGAGCAACTCTGGCCCAATTACTCTTTTATCAGCAGGGTTATCCCAACTTACTGGAGTATTTCACCTTTTTCCATAAAGTGCCTCAAATGGGCTGATTTTCAATGATGCATGATACTCATTGTTATAAGCGAATTCTACTAAATGTAAGTAGTCTTCTCATTTTGATGGTTTGTCCATCATATACATTCTCAACATATCTTCTATCACCCTGGTCACTCTTTTTGTCTATCCATAAGACTCAGGATGATAAGGTGTACTAAATCTCAGATTCATTCTGAATCCTTTGAACGATCCTTTCCAGAAATTCGAGGTGAATTTCGAGTCTCTGTCAGATACAATCATTTTAGGAATTTCATGCAATCATGCCACTTCCCTTATGAAAATATCAACGACATCTACTACCTTGTGAGTAGTTTTTAGTGGAATGAAATGGGAAGATTTTGTAAGCTTTTCCACCACTACCATAATCGAATCATGTAGCTTGCCTATTCTGGGCAATCCCATAATAAAATCTATTGTCACCACTTCCCACTTCCATTCAGGAATGGGAAAAGGTTGCAGCAATCCTGTTGGGTGCCTATACTCTATTTTAAATTTCTGGCATTCCATACACCTAGCGATGTATTACGCAATTTCTCTCTTCATACCTAGGCAAAAGTATTGTCTCTTGACTGTTGTTATGGTTTTCTAATATCCGGGGTACCCTGCATAAGGAGCATTATGCATCTCATGCAAAATTATATGTTTCAAGTCCTGAACGTTTGGTACAAAAATTATGTTCTTGTGAAACAATATTCCATCTACTCCCAACTTATAAATATCCATCTTCTGTGGTGTCTTATATTGCTGTATCTTTGCTATCAATTCTTTGTACTGCAGATCTGTATTTCTAGCCTCCAGAATTTTTCTTTTAACATTAGTCTGATACATTTTGATGGTTGTAGCATGAAGTTCATGTACTCTCCTGTTGAGTGCATCAACCACTTTATTTTCTTTCCCTTTGATATGCCTTATATCAAAGTCATATTCTCTTAGAAATTATAACCATCTATTTTGTCTAGCATTTAGATTTGGCTGATCAAATAAATATTTCAAACCATTGTGGTCTGTTCTTAGCTCAAACCTCTTTCCCATTAGGTAGTATCCCCATTTCCCCAGGGCATGCACTATGGCTACCAACTCCAAATCATGAGTGACATAATTTCTTTGATGCTCCTTCAACTTCCTTGATTCATAACATATCACAAATCCATTTTGACTGAGGACTCCACCCAGTCCTTCATTACATGCATCTGTGCATACAATGAAATCTTCATTTGGGTCTGTGATCCTTAGTATTGGAGTGCTTGTTAATAATTGTTTCAAATTTTGGAAACTCTTTTCACAATCCGATGTCCACTGAAACTTCATACCTTTTATTTACAAAGAAGTGACTGGGTGTGATATCTTCAAAAATCATCCAATGAATCTCTTGTAGAAGCCTACAAGGCCCATGAAACATCAGACCTCTATCACATTCTTTGGTGCTGACCATTCTCTAATGGCTTCTACCTTCTCAAGGTCCACTTCTATCTCATCTTTTGAGATGATATGCCCCAAATAATGAATTTGTTTCTGATAAAATGAGCACTTGCTCAATTTGGCATACAACTGATGTTTCCTTAATACTTGCAACACCAACCTCAAATGATGTTCATGCTCTTCCTCTGACTTGGAATATATAATAATTTCATCCAAAACGATAATGACAAACTTGTCCAAATACTCTCGGAAAACACCATTCATTAAGAACATGAAAACAACTGGTGCATTTGACAATCCAAATGGTACCACTGTGAACTCATAATGACCATACCTTGTCCTGAAGGCAGTCTTGTTGATATCCTCTTCTTTAATTCTTACCTGATGGTATCCCGATCTGAGATCTATCTTTTAAAATATCCTTTCATCCTTCAATTGATCAAAGAGGTCATCAATCCTTGGTAGAGGATATTTGTTCTTAACAATCACTTTATTCAATTGTCTGAAGTCAATGCAAAATCTTAGCGTTCCATATTTATTTTTCACAAAAAAGACTGGGGCACCCCAAGGTGATACACTTGGGCATATATACCCCTTCTTCAGAAGTTCTTCAAGCTGCATTTGCAACTCCTTCAATTCTGGTGTACTCATTATGTAAGGAGTCTTTGACACTGGCCCTACTCTAGGCATCAAATCTATAGAGAAATCAATGTCTCTCCTTGGGGGTAGTCCGAGTACTTCCTTGAATACATCTTCAAACTCTTTCAGGACTGGATAATCCTCCAAATTTGGAACCTTGTCTCTAGGTGTCTCCTCCAAATGAGCTACAAATATTTGACATCCCCTTCTATAACATTTCTTCAGCTATAATGCGGAAATTTCTCTAATAGTTATTGTCCTGGGAATTCCCTGCACTTTCCTTTGGTTCCCTTCCTCATCCAAGTAAGTGAATTCTTTGTTATGGAAATCCAATAGAGAATGATGTAGGTCCAACCAATCCATCCCAATTAAACAGTCGTAGCAACCTAAGGGTAAGATGTTCAAATATGCCCTGGTATTTAATCCATTCATGTCTATGAGGCAGGACTTAACCATATCATTAAATTTTCTTCTGGATCATGTAGCCAATTGCACCAACCAGGATTTCCCATGCTTGTTTCTTGGTAAATGCAAACTTTCCACCATCTTTGGGTCTCTATAACTATAGTTATCTCCTGAATCAATTAAAATAGAAAAGGTTTGGTTGTTGATCATACCTTCCACTTCAATCATGTGGGACTGATACTCTGCTTGCTTGTTGTCCAGGGATGCATAAATCCTTTGCACATTTCTTCCCATGTCCTCTATTGTCTCAGCTCATTGTACATTGTGAACAGTCCTACCTTTTTTGCCTCTGTGAGAAAAATCCATGAACCTATGGTTTCCTTTACAACCCCAACATTACATAGGTGGTTGTCTTGGTCCTTGACTCCATGTGTCAATCACTCTAGTTTCCTTATGCGTTTTCTGCCATTGTGGATTATTTCTTAAGAATGGTGGCTTAGCTCCCTTCTTCCTCTGATCCATCTTGAATTTCTTATTGTCTTCCCAAGCCCTTTGGAAAGTTGGTCTTTCTTTCAGCTATTCATATAAGAATTTATCTCTTCTTATGGTCTCTTCTAATGTCTTGGGGTCATCATGCTATATTTTGTCACTGATGAATGATGGAAATCCACTTAAGTACCGTTGAATCTTGATTGTCTCATCCTTAATAAAATATACATACTTCAAAAGTTCCAAAAACCTTCTCTCATATTCATCTATGGTCTCACTTCCAAGCTTGAGTTCAAAGAACTCTTTCATTTTCATGTCATAGTATCTCTTGGTCAAGTATTTCTTCTCAAAATACTTCTTGAATTCTCTCCAAGTAACACTTTTCTCTACAATGTATTGTACCTACACAAGTTGATCCCGCCACATGCATGCCTTTCCTTTGAGTTGATAGATAGCAATTCTACCTTCAGCATAAGAAGAATAATTATGCAATTGAAAATATTTCCTTATTCTTAGCAACCATGTTTCAACATCTTCATCCTTCTTGTGCTCACCATCAAACGTAGGAGGTTTGATTTTGTTCATTTCTCCTCGTAGCTCATCCACCCCAGATCTCTTATACCTTCTGACAGGGGATAGACTTGAGTTGTTGCCTTCTCTCTTATGGGAATTCCTATGGGAATGATGGTGATGTCTACTAGCATTTTTTACTTGTCTCTTCTTCTCTGAAGATTTGTGACTCTCAAATATAGTTGAGTTACTCTCCTTAACCAATTTCTTCTCTATTATGTTCAAGCATTCCAATAGCTTCATGTCGAAGTCATCTTGCTGCTCTTTGGCTTTCATAAAACTTTCATTATCAACTTTATGGATTTGGACATCCTTCTGCAAATTCTTAATGGTCTCAGCCATATTCATATCTTCATTTCTTTCTTCTCCATGTCCATTGGAGTTCGTTCCTTCCATGCCCAAATGGAAATCCATTCCTCTTCTCTTATCTGGATTACTGTAATTCTCATGTGCCTCTTCCATTCCTACAGACTCTGCACTGGTCTGTCCTGACCGAGTTGTTGTTAATTTTGCAAAACGTGTAGCCTTCAAAATTAATCAAATTAACAATTCAGTAATTCACGAGAATATGCACCAATTCAATTCAGCATACACATCAACATTATCACTCCTAGTTTCCTGGTGTTATAACCAAAACAATTCTAGATAAGACCCAAGTATCAAGAACGCTGACACGCAGTGTCTTCCGAGATACAATTGCACAATAAGGTGGTATTGTCGAACCACTTTCACCAAGACATGGTATCACATGTCCCATCATGTCAAATCCACCACTCATGGGGTCGGCGATGGCTAGTCAAATCACCCTGATCCATTCGGTCAGTACTTCACATATATGTGACATTCGCCGAATTTCGCCATGTAATGAACTCAATAGTTAATCATTCGAAATGGATTGGTCGAACATGGCAACCCAACGCTCCTTGTACGCAATCTGTCTGTGCTTCATAATTGGAGTTCTATAATTACCACTCTCCAAGTATGAAGATATATGTGTATCCATAACCATAGTAATCTTCAAGCTGCTTGACTTCCTACTCTCTATAAAGACACATTTTGGTATCTCCAACTCGAGATACATGGAGAAAGCTAAGTCGAGTGAAACTAGTCATTCAAACAACATGCTAGGATTTCCTGTGAATAAGGAGGAAAGGGTCCTTGCGCAGCTTCTAGCAACTAAGTTCCACATAGATCCAGTTATTGACTTGTGATTGGAAGTCAGGATATATCCCATTATAAAGGATTTAGTCATCAACAGTCTAGTCGCTAAGAAGAAAAGGAGTAAGCGGCATAAGAAGGAGGAATCTACGGTTGAAGCGGTTGAAAGCGTTGGAGAAAATCAACCAATTTGGTTAGACTCCTCTTTAAAGGCGGATACTTATAAATTGAAGTAAGTCTTCAACTAAGATAAGCATGTCTCAACAAATTTTGAACAACCTGTAGTGGAGTTAGAAGTACAAGAGATGATAGGCTTGTTCTTCAATGGTACTTTCTACAACAGGCTAACTGTTGTCATCACCCTTTTGTAATTTTGTGATTAATATGATTATATAAATACAGAAACAGATTTTAGACTGTCTTATTACAATTTCTATCTGGCGATGTTATGACTCTTGTTTTCTTTTATAATAAGTTTTTCTTGTAATCCTATATTTTATTTTTATCTGTCTAAATTGGAAGAAATTAAATTTCAGAATTCTTTTTAATTAATGCTTCAATGCGGTCATGTGTTTATGTTTCTTTTATTATTATGCAATTTAAACTCAGACTCCTCGCCTTCCAAGTGACTTCACGTGCATTAACTCGCCCCGTTCATTTATATTATTGTGCATAACAATATTACAAGGTAAATGCTTCTTTGTGCACCTAAATGTATTGTGCATTTCTTCTTTGTCATACCGACTACTTACACACACTACTCTGGCATTGTGCGCCAACATCTATTGTGCACAGTTTTGATACTATGCATTGGTATTCCACATGCATTTTTGTCATATGCATACCCCATGTCAAGTTT
Organism: Picea engelmannii; assembly: GCA_009831015.1. Lineage (NCBI taxonomy): Eukaryota > Viridiplantae > Streptophyta > Pinopsida > Pinales > Pinaceae > Picea > Picea engelmannii. The sequence continues at coordinate 62,747 of ML798458.1, read as the reverse complement.
AACATGTTCCTTTGTGCTCAAATATTTGTGCATACTACTGAATACACCGTCATGAAACAACTTATACTCATACTTATGTGCACACCAACAAAACTCCTCGGCATTAAGAAAAACTTGTGCACCCCATGTGCACCTTACTATGGGTGTGCTTACCACGCAAGGCTAATTTTTAGTGCATGCATCTACATGTAATAATATTTCATGCAGCACCACAATTTACCACGCATACTAGCACGCCATGGTTTCCTGTGCGGTGCCAAATTTACCACGCATGCCAGTACGCCAACCGTTTTCAAGGACACGCTATGACTCTAATTATGGTCACTTGGAAGTTACTTTTCTATGAATATTCACTTCGATTGCACCCTTCTGGGCCATCCAAGCTCAGTGTTGAATTGTGCTCTAATACCAAACTTTCATGATCCCCCCGACCATCCTAAGGACGGGGTACGCCACTCCAAAGCATCCACTCATGATCTGACGCTAGTCGATAACATTTCCAGCCATAAAGTTGGAACATGCTACTCTAGGAATGTCCTTCGTTCCCATACTGCGAAACATATAGTAGCATACCCAATAGTCAACTAAGCAATGCCACCTAAATTTACTTTTTAGACTGCGTGAAACTAAACATACACATACAACACACTCACGAAAGCTTTACATCTAACATAACAAACCATTACTTTCTGTAATATACAAATTTTATATTAAAATAACAACAATTAACAATATGCATCATTTACAGGAAATTACCCATAATATGCACACAAGCAATCATAGTCACATATATGGTAAAATCGTAACATGGACATATAAATAACAAAACAACATATCCATATTTCATACAATTGGTACTTATCTTAGAAAGACTATCACCAACGGATTGCAGACCATCCACAAACCTCCTAGCCATAGATTGCATTGTTCATCACTCTCAACAGTGAATCACCCCCGAGCTGGGACTGAACTCCACCCAGGGTAAGGGGATTCCTATCCAGGCTAAGGCTCATGGAAAACAGGAAATTTTTTATCTCAGGTGCTCACTCAACTAACAGCCTACAACCTCTCATTCCCCACATGCTTGTTCCACCCAAGGAAGTGTGCCCCTTCTTTTCTCAACAGTCCCTCAACTGCTCCACTTCCCTTCCACAACTTCAAAAATAGGCCGGATTAGAAGTCTCAGAGATTTGTAGCTATATTTTAGCACCAACGGAAATGAATTCCCAACAATTCTCTCACCTAGAGAACTGCTCATGGGACTGACAACCCGCTTATTCAATCCTGCTCCAAGCTAACCAGGTACACCAACCAAAAGGGATGGGGAAAATGGTTTCAAAAAGGTGGAATGGTTGTCTCAAGGATAATGGAATGTATGAGTGAAATGGTCATGGAGTCATTGAATGGATAACTGAGTGTTTTTGGATCACTGTGAACTCTTTTTCCCCAAAT
>ML798458.1:40562-61245 GCA_009831015.1 Picea engelmannii | reverse complement strand
AAGATAAATCAATGCATATCTTGAACCATATTCAAGAGTGGCATAGACATAAGAGGTTGATTAAAGCCTACATTCGTCCAGATTTTCTATTGGAATGGTTCCTTAAGTCCTTATTTCCTCATATTTTGAAGTATGTCTCTACATCCAAAGTAACACATGAGGAAGAAGCCATTTTCAAATCCCAGTAAGTGGACCTCATATATGCTCAATCTGGGATGCTTTACGAAATTATTCCCAGCACACTGAAATCAAATTACAATCCTATAAAAAAGCTCATTCCTAACGCCAATGGCATCATAGTCTCTTCAAATGCTAAGACTACAGACTTGGTGATGAACCAGTTGAAATATTTGTCTCTAAGACAATGTGTACTAAGAAAATCTTGGGCTTCATCCTCCACCACCACCCAGTCAGTGGATGTGCATTCTCTACAGTTGTTGTCTAACCCATATGGTAACCAACAACTAGAAGGGAATAAAAATAGAGGATAAGGTAATAATCGTAAGGGTGGGAAAAATAATAATAAAGCCAAGGAAGACACTAACAATGATAGATTGAATAATAATGTTGGTGAGGACAAGAAAGAGAAGAAAAAGGTGAAGTTTTCTTCTAAAATATGTAAATATGATCACCTTACCCACCTATGCCCCAAAATTGGGGAAGCCTCGAGGATTTTATCGAAACTGTTCGTTGTGCTAACAAACCCATTTCTTCATAATCAACATATGACCTCGGGGACCTCCAACACCAGAAATTCATTGACCAGGAGTTAAAACCCCTTGGCACATGAAGGTGGCCATATATGCATCAATATGGTAAACTCTTAGATTTATGTAGCCACTTTATATTGTGATTACATTTATTCACAAACTGTAATAGGTCTAGAGTCTCCTCCTCCTCCAAAAACACCCTTGCAGATCGAAATTATGGAACCTCTACCTCGTATTCCAAAAGGATTACTAAAGCAGCCTGCCCACAATCCTAGTGTAAGAGCCACCTAGAAATATTTGATTTTTGAAGATCTAGGCCAAACCCCTTGTGCGATGTTGACTTTGGAGGTGCTCCAGACGTGTCCGTCATAGAGGAACATCTTATTATCTGCGCTAGGATATCTAGACCCATGTAGCTTGAAATTGATCAAGTTTGATGTCATGGATGTTAAGACTCACTTACCTTACCATGTGGCCTTTCAAATCCATGTGGAGTACACAAAAATTACCATTAAATGCACTATAATTGATGAAGGTGTTGCGACATACGTGATGTCCCTAACTTGTTGTAAAGCCATTGGCTATCCGACCCTATCTCAATCTATGACTATGTTGAATGCATTTGATGGACGTTTGTTTTGACCCCACAGAATCCTTCCCTCTTTTTCAGTCCAGTTAGGTGGGAAGAATATGGAAGTCGATGTTGAGGTGGTTGATGTGCCTCTAGACTACAATTTACTACTAGAGCGTAATTGGACTTATTCCATGACAATCATCATGTCTTCTATTTTATGTAATTTATGTTTTCCTCACGATGGGAAGATAGTGACAATTGATCAATTTTCCTTTGTGCACACTAGTCCTAGTGCATTGGTTGGACCTTCGGTCCCTATGATTGATAATTCTCAGCAAGAAAATGAGAATGTTGGTGTTGAAATGTATTCCTCTTTTATGGGTATCTTTGATTTTATGGAACCAATTCACCATATTCATGCCATTTCTAGGGAGTCTTCATTGTCAATGAGGTCCATTCCTTTATGTACTTCGTATTTCAACAACCCTTGGACCCTACCTTCCCCAACTATGTCGTACGAAGGTCAGTCACACATTGGGATGACAATGCCACTGTCAACAACAAAAGTTGTGTATCATGATATTCTTAACCCTACTGCTGAATCAGATCCTTCCTCCTCATGGAAGAATGAGGTGGATCCTATTTTAGATCCTGTATGGGCTACTCAATCATATTGTTCACATGATTTCCTTGATGATAATTTACCTTCAAATGAATCCATCTTAGAGGCCATGCCTGGTATTGATAGGCCTTGAGACGATATGCATCATTGATCCTATTTTCTCCGAGAGCTTGTTAAGATTGAACAGGATGAATTTCAATATACCCTAAGTGATATGGTCAGTCATGCCATGGATTCATTATATACTCATGGTATTTATGCTAAAGGAAACATGGAGAATATTTCTCCTACCATCACGATCAACATCTCTCATATCCCTAGAAAAATTAAGAATGTATATATTGGTGTGGATTGTTCGCCTGAAGGAATTTATATCTACACCAATCTCTTCAAATAATTTTGAGATGTATTTGCTTTGTCATATGAAGATATGCAAAAGAACGACCCTAGTATTGTCGAGTATGAGATTAAAACCTATTTGGATGCTAAACCTATTCGGCAACATCTTAGAGATGTTAATCCTAGGAATGTCCCCACCATTACGACAGAGGTAGAGAAGATACTTAATGTTGGTTTCATCTACCTGGTTCCCTTGACTGAATGGGTGTCCATTCCCATTCCTATAAATAAAAAGAAAGGAACCATTCGTGTGTGTATGGATTTTAGAGACCTGAACAAGGCCCGTCGTAAAGATAACTTCCCTACTCCCTTCATTGACTAGATTCTTGATGATTGTACGAGAAGTAAAGTATTTTCTTTTCTGGAAGGATTTTCAGAGTACAATCAAATTTAGATCAAACTCAAGGATCAACATAAAACAATGCTTATTTGTCCTTGGGGTAATTTTGCATACTAGAAAAATCATTTCAGCCTTAAAAATTCTGAAGCGACCTTCCAACTTGCCATGACCTTTGCATTTCACAATCTTAAGCATATTGTCTAAGCTTACTTATATGATCTCACTGCTCACTCTCACAAGAGAGTAGATCACTCCACTCACCTTTGATTAGTATTTTAGATATCTCGTTATTATCACATTCGATTGAACCCTCACAAGTGAATCTTATGCATTAGTCTTGGTCGTATTTTAGGATTCATAGAGTCTAAGCATGGGATTATGGTAGATCCTATGAAGGTTGAGGAAATAATTTGATTTCCTCCCCCATGCAACATTATACAACTTCAAGGTTTACATGGGAAGGGTAACTTATTGCGTCAGTCCATAGTGAACTATGCCAATTTAACTAAAGGTTTCATGCATCTTTTGAAAAAGGACACTCTTTTTATATGGGATGAATGATCCCAGAAATCATTCGATGCTCTTAAGAAATATTTGGTGTCGGGGCCTCTAGTGAAGCCTCCAGACAACAATAGAGACTACTTGCTTTATATCGTCGCATCTGAAGGGATGGTTGGTATGGTTCTAGTTCATGAGAATATGATCTCCATGAGCACATTGTCTACTATCTCAGTTGAAACCTAGTTGGCCCTGAACTTAAATACTCTCACATAAAGAAGTTGGCCTTGGTTTCCGTACATGTGGTTCAAATATTATGACATTATATCTTACTTTGCAAAACTACCATGGTTTTGGATATCAATCCATTTCAATATGTCCTCACAAAGAGTATCACATGGGGGGAATACAATAAGTGGATTGTTATTTTGCAAGAATTTGATCTCGATTTTTCTTCTGCAAAATATAAAAAATCGTTATTTTTTGTCGAATTGATATGAAACTTCCCTTTACTAGATGATGAATTTTTTCATGAAAATTCATTCACAGATGAACATATTTTCCTTATCTCATCTTCAGACCCCTATTACAGAGACATTTTTATCTATCTTAAAACCTTGAATCTACCCCAACATTTGTCAAGAAACAATCGACGACATATATTTCATCAGGCTAAAAAATACCTTATTATCGACGACACATTGTATCGTCGGGGGGTAGATAATATTTTATGTTGTTTCTTGACTCACAAGGAATATGAGGTTGTTCTCAATGACTATCACAGTGGGGCATGTGGTGGTCATTTATTTGGGCTTGAGATAGCCCAAAAAATATTGTGAGTTTACTATTTTTGGCCGTTAATTTTTAAATATTGCGTTTAAGCAGTCAAGAAGTGTCACCCTTTCTAGGTGTTCTCTCGAAAAATGTGCTCACACCCATCCTCCCTTCACCCATTCATAATTGTCAGTCCCTTCACCAAGTGGGGTTTATATTTTATTCATTGTAACTCAACCTCGGTCGTGGGGCATGAGCATATTATCATGGCCATGGATTATTTTACTAAATGGGAAGAGGCCATACCTACCGTTAAATTTAATGGTAAGATTGCAACATTCTTCATTTTCACCCGGATTATAGCCCAGTTCAAAATCCCAATAGAGATTGTCACTAATCATGGTAGTCACTTTCATAATGAAATGATGAAAGAGTTAGCATCAAAACCGGGGTTTAAGCATGATCATTATTCCCCTTAATATCCCCAGGAAAATGGACAAGTAGAGGAGGTGAATAAATCTCTCAAGACCATTTTTCAAAAACCTATCAGCTAGAGAAAATTTGACTAGCATTTGATAATTTACCCTGCTCTTTGGGCATACCAAACCATGGTAAATACTTCCATTGGTTTGTCTCCTTTTCAATTAGTACATGCCATGGAGTCGATTCTTCCAATTGAATGCAATATCCCTTCCCTTAAGTTGGCAATTGATATCCTACCTAACACATCTGATCTTGAAGAACACCTCGTGCACCAAGAGCACCTCGATGAGTAGCGTCGAGATGACTATACGGATATCGAAGAGAATAAATGATGTGTTAAGTTTCAATACGATAAGTTTGTCTGTCCCTGATAGTACGTTGAGGGTGACTTGGTTCTCCTTTATAACCAAGCTAAAGAACCGTTGGGGGCAGGTAAGTTCAACCCCATGTGGAACAATCCTTATGTTGTGCGACGTATCTTAGAGAAAGGGGCCTACAAATTAGAATATTATGAATGGAATATGTTGGATGAGCCCAAAAATGGGCTCTTCCTTAAAAGGTATTACACTTGAGTCTTGAAACTTTGGTGTGAGCTTTGTATACTAGTGTATCTTAGTGTATATACTTACTTATCTTTAGCTTTGTGTCATAAGCTTGCTTATCAAGTTTTCTCTTAGTTGGAGGATGTCAACGGAATATTTAATTTACTTAGGATCCATGGATGGTGTCAGTCGTCATATGCGAAACATGGTTTTTATCGCTTGGGTCATTTACTCACCCGAGGGACAATTGGTGTCTTTAGGTAGCGTTCATTTGGATCCATCAATGAATAATGTGGCTGAGTATATAATCATTATAGATATATTATGTGACACCATTTCACATAGTTTTCAATCTTTAGAGGTTCACCTGGACTCCCAGTTAGTCGTATCACTCTGATTTTATTACTTATAATCACATTCCTAGAGGTTCTAATCATGTATCTGATGCATATGCTAATTATATTTCAGATTGGCATTTGTCACATAACTGAGTAAAGAAAACACATTCATACATTTACACATTGTAACATATATAAGTAAATCCAAAGACCAATTTTTTTTATAGTTCATCGTTTCAAGTCCAAAAAATATGGTGTTATAATACAAAATGGGGCTCACACCCTCAAAATGCATATATGGTCGGCACATAGAATGGCCATGGCATCTATGCCTATGGTGTAAAATGTGTATCATGATAGCACACTATGACGTCTGCAAGACGAATGCATTACACCCACAAATGGGGTACACCCACCACCTACCGTTGCATTGCCTCTGGAAGATCCTCCACTTGAACCATAGGAATATTTTGCATCAATCGAGCCAAGTTTCCCTACACATTATGTAGCACTCTCTCCACGTCCCCACCTACTAGTTGTAACACACCCAACCCCTAAATATCCTTTCTAGGGATGGGACATCAAATTTTTTCTTTCTCTAATTCATTTTCGGTTCCTTCCTTAAGAAAAACCCTCTTAAAGATATTTCTCGAAACATGCATCTCTCACTGTGAACTTGAACCAACTAGTTGGGTATTCCTCGTGATCTCGAGGTGAAAATCGAGAGCTAATAATCATATGTTAGCAAGGTTTCGGCACTTTGTAAGTTTCCATACATCGGAAGTTCCAAAAACATTGTCAAATTATTAGATTGTCAAACAATGGAGGGGATCAATACTTTACATAATCCATCGAGATCTACGGTTAAAAAAAGAAGTTTCATCAATATGTGTATAAAAAACCTTTTTCCAAATCTCCAAAGTCTCGAACTATCGCCACATGCCCCTATCCCTTCGAAGTTTGACATTAGACATTCAATGATCGGTTATCGTTGTTAGACTTTTAGCCTTCAGTGATCGAAAATTCTCATTCAACATTCATTTTCACCACCATATATCCAAAATACCAAACTTATGCCACATGGGTTGGGTCCTTCGGCGATCGGTGTTCGACGATCCTCATTGGATCATTATTTATCATACTACGTTTGAATCTTCCGAATCCCTGAAACTGTCTAGAATTCTGGAGTCCTATACATGTCACCGACCCTATTGGCCAGGTGGGCTCGATTCAATAGTTGACACGTGACAAGGGTTAAGCGGTGACACATGCCCTCCTTAGGGGGTGACACATGTCATGCTCCAATAAGCACAAGGGATGGGTGAATCGATCAAAACTAGGTGACACATGGCATGCGTAGAATGGGTCCATGTCACCCAGGATGACGTCAGCAAGAAAAGTCATCATAGATTGATAACTGCTTGGTTATTTAATCTAATGGTTTTCAATATCCCACGTAGATCATAGATATATGGCTCTCATTAATTCACGGATTTGGCTTCAGAGATTACCAAACCCTCTCAACGCAAATTCCTTGAAAAACTAAGTCTCCAGACTACGCGATCTTGTGCCATGTGTCCTTTTCAACCAACAGTCGAGGTCCACTTGGGCACTTGTGACCTCGGTGAGTTCATACTTCATAAAATCTTGCCTGGTTTCCTCCGTAGTACAAACTCTCCAAACTAAAAGATCACTTTCCACATACCCCCTCATCTGACGGTCCTGGTTCAATGGTCAACACTTGAGGGGGAATGAGAAGGGGCCACATGTCTCTCCACAACATGTTCCTGGTTAGTCGAGTATTCAAAGGTGGGTCCCTTAGATCGAGGACTCAGAAGGATCCCGAAGTATCGAAGGATCAACGATCCACGCTACTTCAATAGTTCAACATTCAGGATTTTGATGAGGGTGTCTCTCGTCTTTCCCTCTGGACCACGTTGGATATGTCGCCACATGTACCTAGCATCTATGGCTAGGATTTATTCCATATGGAAGAACTTCAGGGAAAACTCATGCATTCCTATATCACCGAATACCTAGACTCCCGGATAATCATTGCTTTGTGGACACATGTCCCTCCAGTTTCAACATTCCAGATTAACTTCGTGGCTCCAACATTTCGGAGTTTTAGTGTTATACAATTCTAAATCTCTTGAAGTGAAAATTCACTGAAGTGCTTAAAGCCTCCCTTCCTATGTCTGATATCACGGCTAAGAATGATCCATACTGGATCCCTAGATCGATGGTCCTCGCCGATTCATGACTTCAACCTTCGACTAATTTTGAGGATTGTGGAATCACAAGTCCCAAAGTTGAATGAGCTAGCTCCTTTCGGACTAGAATAGGGTTCCTAGGCCCTAGTCATATGGGTCCTTTGGGGGAAAATTAAGGGGATAAGCACAAATCCATTTTTGTATCAAAGGGGTTAAGAACATGGGCATGAGCCCTCAATAAAATGGATGATTATCCTAAAGGGAAATGTGCATTTCTGATAGGGAAAACATCAAAAGATTTGCAGGACTTGGACATTTCAATCGATCCTACCCTGACCCTCCTGTGGGTTCACATCTCATATCTATCTAGCAACAAAACTGTGATAAATTGAAAGATCATATAGATATAACAGTTTACATAAATCACATAGATATTATAATAATTGTTCAAATACTAAAAGTTTGAATCATGAACACATACATTTCATCATCACATCCAATATAATACATAGAGTATGAAAATACTTATCAGAACTAGAAAATGTAAAGCAACTGCTAAAAGGGGTGCATGTTTCCTCCCAACCATAGGCACAGTCACTCCTAACAGATTTTCCACTGGCCACCCCCGAGCTAGACCATGATTCTCTAAGAGAGATTATTTCTCTTTGATCAACATAAGTCAGGGATGGAGGTTACTCTCCATCTCCCACAGGAACTTGGTGACTGGTTTTCTCTAGTCCAAGCAAGGAGGTCTACATGAGTAATTCCTCAATCACTCATCAGCCTTGTTTACCAACTTGTATCAAAACCCTACCCATGGCTTATTATATCCAGATCGATCTTACTGCTCATATTTTTCCTGTCAAATTTAGAATTGAAGTATGTTCACTGCTCTTCTCGGGAGAGTGTTTTCCTCTACTCTGTTATCTCGCATATCTATCTTTGCAAAAGTTACCTCATTCATTTCCTTCCTCGACAAGGTTGTGTGGTTTTGAATCCACATTCGTGGTCAGACCTGGAATCCTTACAAATGGGTACCCATCTCCATCTCCTCATTAACTCTTGAGTATGGCCTTCTATCTACCAGCTTGAATGGTAATTCACTTATGGGTCAAAGAATTGTTGAGAAATTAATCCCAGTAGCTACTGGTCTGGTGAGGGTCATCTCAACTTGGTTTCCCTGCACCATATCTCTCATTTAATTCATGGTCTATATTGGTGAACTTTCCCCCTTTCAGCAATTGTACAACACATATTCAAATTCAAATTTTATTAATAACATAAAATTCATACATTGACCCTTTTATACAAAGTTCATCAAATCAAACATTCACACATATCTAGTCTGTGATAGTCTCTTGTCCAGTTGTAGTTGTATTTACAAACTAGGGGAAATAGGGGTATTACAATCACCCCCCCCTTAAAGGAACTTTGTCCTCAATGTTCTATTTTCCAATGTTCTCTATATGTACAGAAGTAAAGAAAAATGGATATGCATGTCTCATGGAATCCTCCATTTCCCATGTAGCCTCATTTGTGCCAAAGTTTTTCCACTGCACCTTGGCTTGTGAAATGGTTCTTCTCCTAAGTGGGGTTTCCTTCCTATCTATTATGCATTGAGGTTCTATAAGGAACTCTCCCTCGGGTTCCACCTGAATCACAAACCAGTCAATAATATGATTAGAATCATGTACATACTTCTTTAATAATAAAAACATGGAAAACATTATGTTCTTTCACTATGGGAGGAAGTGCTAGCCAATAGGCTACTGGTCCCACTCTATCCAAAAATTCAAAGGGTCCACAATATCGAGGTGTTAGTTTGGCACAAGCTCCCATCCTCAAGGATATTCTCCTAGGTCTAACCTGAAGATACACATGATCTCTTGTTTTGAACTCTCTAGGACTTCTTTTCAGGTCTTCATAGCTCTTTTGTCTATCCTAGGTTGTCTTCATACTTTTCTTGATTTAAATCACTTGTTTTTCCATTTCCTTTAGCATATATGGCCCGATTGTAACTCTATCTACTAGGTTGTTCCAAATGATTGGAATGTTGCATTGCCTTCCATAGAGGGCTTCAAAAGGACTCATTTTTAATGACTCTTGATAGCCATTGTTGTAAGCAAATTCAACCAGGGGTAGGTAGTCCTCCCATTTCTTAGTTTGGTGCATTACATGCATCCTAAGTATGTCTTCTAATACTTGGTTTACCCTCTCTATCTTCCTATTAGTCTGAGGATGATAGGATGTACTAAACAACAATCTTGTTTCAAAACCAACAAACAGATATTTCCAAAAGTTTGAAGTAAAATTTGTATCTTTGTCATATATAATTTCTTTAGGCATGCCATGCAGCATGAATATATCTTTCATGAAGATGTTATAAATATCTATTTCCTTACAGATTGACTTGACATGTATGAAGTGAGAAAAGTTTCTCAGTTTGTCCACAACTACCATGATTGCATCATTATGTTTGGTTGATCTTGTTAATCATGTGATGAAATCCATGGAGATGGTTTCCCATTTCCATTCGAGAATTGGTAGGGGCTACAACATCCCTGATAGGTATCGATTCTCTAAATTGGCTTGCTGACATTACACTTAGACAAGTAATGAACTATGACCTTTTTCGTTCTAGGCTAATGCAATAGTTTTTTACTGGCCGTGATCATTTTATGATAAACAGGATGACCAATATATGGTCTTTTGTGTAGTTCATCCATTATGAACCTGTTCAATTTGTCACAATTTGGAATGTATAATCTACCCTTGTAAGTTAGCAGGTCATCATCAATCATATGATAACCGTCTTACTTCATCCCCGTGGGATATTTCTTTAGGTATGATGTCACGGTCTTGAAAAATGAATATATTGTTTGTGTAGTTTTGACTCTCTCTTTGATGTCTGATTCACTAGCACTTACAAATTCCAAGTGAAATAATTTCATACTTATAATAATGGAATCAACCACCTTATTCTCATTTCCTTTTATATGTTTTATTTCAAAATCAAACTCACTAAGGAGAGCCATCCACCTAGCTTGTTTCACATTGAGTTTCGGTTGGTCAAACAAATACCTCAACCCACTATGGTATGTCATAAGTACAAATATTATACCTAAGAGGTAATGCCTCCACATTTTCAAAGAATGCACTATGGAATCCAATTCCATGTCATGAGTCACATAATTGACTTCATGCACATTTAGTTTTCTAGACTCGTAGAAAATCACATGTCCTTCTTGCATAATGACTCCTCTGAGCCCTTCCTTACATGCATCTATACACATAAGGAAGTCTTTGTTTGGATATGCAATCTTCAGTACAGGCGCATTGGTTATAAGGTATTTCATTTCTTGAAATCTTTCTTCACATTGTGATGTCCAAACAAATTTAACCCCATTTTTCTGAAGGGAGGTGATTGGAAAACCAATCTTGGAGAATCCTTTTATGAATCTCCTATAGTATCCTGCTAGGACCATAAAGTATATGATATCAGATACATCCTTTGGAGTAGTCTAATCCATGATGGATTTAATATTGTCAGGGTCAATTGCCACTCCTTCCTAAAAAATAACATGGCCTAGGTAGTGGACTTGTTTCTAGAAAAAGTCAGACTTACTGAGCTTAGCATAGATCTGATGTTCTCTTATTACTTGGAGTACAAGTTTGAGATGTTCTTCGTGCTCTTCCCTATTCTTGGAATAGATTAGGATATCATCAATGAATACCATCACAAATATATCCAAGAAATTTTTGAATATGTTATTCATTAAGCACACAAAATTGGTTGGTGCATTGGTAATCCAAAATGGCACCACCACAAATTCGAAGTGACCATATCTTGTCCTAAAGGTTGTCTTGTGGATGTATTCATCTTTGATTCGGACCTGATGGTATCCATACCTCAAGTCAATCTTGGAGAAGATTGTAGCACCCCTTATTTGGTCAAATAAGTCATCAATCCTTGTAAAGGGATACTTATTCTTGATGGCCATCTTATTGAGTTGTCTATAATCTATGCACAACCTGAGTGAGACATCTATATTTTTCAAAAACAAGCCCGATGCTCCCCATGGAGACACACTAGACCATTTGTAGACTTTGTCCCACATTTCCTTCAACTGGAGTTTGAGCTCAATTAGCTCTGGTGTACTCATTCTATAGGGTGTTCTAGACATTGGTACTAGCCCTGGTACAATTTCTATTGAAAAATCAGTATTCCTTCTTGGAGGTAGACCTAGTACCTCTTCTGGGAATACATATTTATATTCTCTCAATATGGGATGGTTCTCTAGGCTAGGTTTTTCATACTAAAAAAATTTTAGTACTTCTATTACATACAAGGGACATCCCTTTCTTCAATACTTAATCACTTTGAGGGATGATATTTGTCTCACTGAGAGATGTTTTTGAATCCCTTGTAGGGTTACCTTCCTTCATTCTTCATTTTCACACTCCAAAGTTTTACTATAACCATCCAACTTAGTTTTGTGGGCAGCCAACCAATCCATGCCAATAAATAGGTCATAAGATCCTAGAGGAAGTATGTTTAGGTTAGCTTGGGTGGGAAACCCACTCATGGAAAATTGGCATGTTGGTATGACCTCTATTACTTTTCTTTTGGTTCCAGTGTCTAGTTGTACCAACCATGATTTAACATGTTTAACTTGTTGAAATTTTCATTTCTCAACTGTTTGAGGGGAAACATAACTCAAATTAGAACCAGAGTCAATTAGAATGGAAACAGGTGGTTGGAAATTGTACCTTCCATCTCCACCACTGAAGCTTGGTGGTCGACTTGTATATTATCCAACGTTTCACAAATTTGTGGCAAGATCCTATCTACAACATTGACTGTGGTAGCCTCTTGGACATTCTAGACCCTCCCAGGGTTATGTTTCCTATGTAGACAGTCTCTCAGCAGATGTTCCTCTCCACAACCCAAACATTTAAAGGTTTCTCTCTTTATGTTATCAATCTTACTTGGATTTTATATGAATTTTTTATTCCCACTCTATGATGGAAACTTTTGTTGATACACACTTATGGAAAAAAGGCTCATCCTAGAGCTCTTACCAGAGTTCTTAAATTTTGAGGGTTTAAACCCCTTCTTCTTGAATCCTGAATTTCCTTTATTCTTCCAATCTTCATGGGGTTATGTCTTACTCTTGAATTACTCATATCAATACCTTGCTTTTTGAATAGTATCTTCTAAGGTATTTGGCTCATCAAACTCAATTATGTCCCGATGGGACTAAGGTAAGACACCAATGAATCATTGCATCTTTACCTTTTCCTTGTTTATGTAGGGCACATACCTCATCAGATAGAGAAATTTGTTGACAAACTCATCTATGGTGAGTTGTGCTAGCTTGAGTTCATAGAACTCATTGGTATTCCCATCAAAGTATTTTCTAAAAGGTACTTCTTCTTGAAGTATTTCTCAAATTTTTTCCATGACATGTCCTTCTCATGGACTCTTTTCACATTCCTAAGGTCCTCCCACCAAATGGAATCCTTCCCACTCATATTGAAAATGGTTATCTGAGCCTTTAATTTTTCAGAGTAGTCATGGACTCTGAAGTACTTCTTCAAGTTGGGTAGCCAAACTTCTTCTTCTTCCCCCTTATTAATATCTCCATCGAAGGTAGGTGGTTTGGATTTCTTATATTCTTCAGGGTCACAACTCTTTGAATGTTTCCTCTTGTTTCATCTTGTCTGAGAATGGGAAATAGTTTTACCACTAGAAGATTCCTTGCAATTTTCGGTGTCCTCGCCAGAGGAATATTCCATTGAATGTATCTTGGCTCCATGTTGGGCCTTATTTGAGGTGCTCCTCCTAGTGTGGCCACTTTCAAGAACATGCTTCTGTATTTAAGGTGGAATTGGAGTTTTCTTAGTATGATGTTTGTCCACATGACTAGAAGCTAGACCATGTTGCAGTTTCCTTTGTATATATAATAGACTTTGCAGTAGGACTGCATTAATTTATGTCTTCTTTTCCTCCTCCTTGATCATCCTTTCATTGTCATCCTTATAATTCTGTAATTCTTCCATGAGGCTTCTTACAATTTTGACCAAATTTTGAAGGGTTTCCACCACCCTCCTTTTATCGAATTATTTCTCTCTATTGTGGGAGATCTCCCCCAAATCCTGATGTGTCACCATCCTTTAGGTTGTAGTTCTCATGTTTTTCAATGATTTCTTGAGTGTAGATAAAACATTTTATGTTAGTTACTAATATACCAATTCATGAATAACACATATCATTTCAAGGTGAATTCAGTTCTTTATTTGGAAACATTAGCCACCTACAATGCATACTTCGAAAACATCTATCAACACTAGAAGGGATAAGGTAGGGTGTTACCCCATAAGTTCTCTAATAATATTTTTATATGACTCGTGCATGATCCCAAGTAGGCCAAGTGTTGTTTCCATCCTTTGATACCATTCTATAACACACCCAACCCCTGAATAGCCTTTCTAGGGATGGAGCATCAAATTTTTTATTTCCCTGGTTCATTTTTGGTTCCTTAGTTAAGAAAAACCCTCTTAAAGAGTTTCCATGAAACTAACATCTCTCATTGTGCTCTTGAACCAACTAGCTGGGTCTTCCTCATGACCTCGGGCTGAAAATTGAGAGATGAGAATCCTCTGTTAGCAAGGTTTTGACACTTCGTCCACAATATCCTTTAATATAACGATCCACAAGATCCCGCGCAGATCATAGATCTATGGATATAATTACTTCGTGGATTCATATTTAAAGCTTATCGAACCCTCTCGACATAAATTCCCCAAATAGATAAGTATCCAGACTACGTGATCTTGTGCCATGTATCATTTTCGACCAACAATTGAGATCCACTTCAACACTTGCGACTTCAGCGAGTTCATACTTCATATAATCTTGGCCAGTTTTCCCCAGAGTATGAAATATCCAGACTACGAGATCTCTTGCCATGTAGCACTTCATCCAATGGTCTTATTTCAATGGTCAACACTTGATGAGTAACAAGTAGGGGCCACGTGTTGCTCCATGACATGTTCTCAGTTAGTCAAGTAGTCAAAGGTGGGTCCTTTTGATCGATGACTTGAAAGGATAATAAAGTATCTGAGGATCAACGGTCCACGCTACTTCAACGGTTTGGCATTCGGGAGTTTGGAGAGTGTGTCTCCTGGATTTCCCTCTAGACCACTCCAGATCTATCTCCATGTGTACCTAGTGTCTACGGCCAGGATTTACTCCATCTAGAAGAACTTCAGAGAAACATCATGCATTCTTATATTTCTGAGTACTCGGACTCCTAGATAATCGTTGATCGGTGGACACGTTCCCCTCTAGTTTCAATGGTCCATATTTACTCCACGACTTTGACATTGGGGAGTTTCAATGCTAGACAATTCCAAATTTCATGAAGTAAAACTTCACAGAAGCGCTTAGTTCCTCCCTTCCTATGTTCGATCTAATGACTAAGAATGATCCATATTGGATCTCCAAATTGACGGTCCTCATCAATTCATGACTTTGGCCTTTGACTACTTTCGAGGATTGTGGAATCACAAGCCTTGAAGTCTCAAAGCCGAATGAGCTAGCTTCTTTTAGACTAGTGAAGGGTTCTTAGGCCCTAGTCATATGGGTCCTTTGGGGAAAACTTAAGGGGCTAAGCAGAAATCCCCTTTTATAGAAAATGGGTTAAGAACCCTGGAATGATCCCTCGATAAGATGGATGATTAGCCTGAAGGGAAACACAAATTCCCACTAGGGTAAACTTCAAATGATTTGCAAGACTTAGAAATTTCAGTCGATCCTACCCCAACCCTCCTACAGGTTCACATATCATTTATATCTAGTAGAAAATCTGAGATAAATTGAAAGATCATATAGATATAAAAGTTTACATAAATCACAGAGCTCTTCTAATAATTGTTCAAATACTGAAAGACTAAATCATGAACATAAACATTTCCTCATCACATCCAGTATAATACATATATTATGAATATACTTATCAGATATAGAAAATGTGAAGCAGTTGCTGAAAGGGGTGCCTATTTCCTCCCAACCATAGGCATAGTCATTCCTGATGGATTTACCACCAGCCATCCCCAAGCTAGACCATGATTCTCTGAGCGAGATTCTTTCTCTTTTCTCCACATCAGTCAGGGATGAAGGTTACTCTCCTTCTCCCACAGGAACTTGGTGGCTGGTTTTTTCTACTCCAAGGAAGGAGGTATGCATGAGTACTTCCTCAATCACTCATCAACCTCATTTATCATCTTGTAGAGAAACCCTTCCCATGGCTTCTTACAGCCAGATCGATCTTACTAATTAGCATTTTCCTCTCAACTTCATAATTGAAGTATGTTCATTGCTCTTCTCGGGAGAGTGTTTTTCTTTATTATGCTATCTCGCAGATCTTTCTTTTCCTGAATTACCTCATTCATTTCCTTCCTTAGAAAGGTTGTGTGGTTATGAATCCCCATTCATGGTCAGGCCTAGAATCCTTACATATGGGTACCTTGCCCCATATCCTCATTAACTCTTGAGGATGGCCTTCCAGCTACCAGCATGATTGGTAATTTGTTTATGGTTCAGAGGATTGTTGAACAATTAATCCCAGTAGGTGTTGGTCCGGTGAGGCTCATCTCAACCATACTTGGTTTCCATGCACCATCTCTCTCATAGAATTCATGCTATATCTTGGAAAACTTTACTCCTTTCAGTAGTTGTACAACACATATTAAAATTCAAATTCTATCAATAACAAAAAAATCATACATTGACCCTTTTTTACAAAGGTTCGTGAAATTAAGCATTCACAAATATCTAGTTCGCCATATTCTCTTGGCCAATTATAGTTATATTTACAAACTTGGGGAAATAGGGGTATTACACTATCTCATATCCTCGATGTCTTTGTTGATGTCATGGGAATCCCTTTGGTCGTCGCGGACCTATGTCTGTGTAACAAAGCAATTGTTAATACTTGATACCATGCAAAATTATTTGCATTTTTTTATTTTTCCTTTATCAAAATTGAAAAACACAAAAAATGAAATATATAAAATCATTTCTTACCAATATCACCATAGATGGAACATAGTGTCATAGGCATGTCAAGATATCTTATGTATTCGATCCCTCCATAAGAATTGTTGTCAATGGCTATGACTTGTCGGCACCACCAAAAAACTAACTCATCATTGTAGGGGGTTGTCACCCTACCACCTCCTAGTTGCCTCATCATTTTGGTCCACCATGACATGGTTGGATCGTGAAGTATTTGTGGAGTAATCTCTACTCTAGGGCTAAAACCTGGAACCCTGTCAAAGAAAAAACTACAAAGTATGTATGCAAATTTTAAATTTATCATTCACCCTTGTTTGCAATCCATCAAATGGCTCTTCATGTTATCCAACAGTGAGTTATATGAGTCATAAACAATGGACCTTAAACACTCCACCGCATAGAACATCAGTGCATTGGATGCCAAGTGCAATGAGGTCGACCCAAAAATCCATGTGAGTACAAGCATGACAATCTTTAGACTCAGGTTCTCAATCAGCCTTATAGGGAGTTGGCTCCCTACTTTATATGTGTATGCAACATAGTGGGTGAAAATGTACTCCTCCATAGTCATACCACCTGTTAGCACTGAGATTCACCCTCTAACCACAGGAGGATCAGTCTAGTACCCATCAAGATAAAGTAAAAGGATTAATGGTTTGAGAAGGTGGATCAGTGAGACCGTCGATAGAGGAAAATATAACAGAATTAATTGCATATCAATTCAAGACCATTGGGCTATGGAGTCATAAGTATCATGGATAAGGAAGGAATTGAAACCGCCTATCAGACAAAAGGATTAAAGTGGTGATGAGGAGAAGAAGACAAAAAATGTCTGGTGGACCATGAAAGATGGGCATGATAGCAATAGATCCTCCATCACCTCAGGGATCCATAAATCAGATATATTACATCCAAACAATGAGAAAAATAGAGAAAACCTGACGAACCATGAAAGATGGGCATGATAGCAACATAACCTCCATCGCCTCAGGGATCCATAAATAAGAGAGATTACATTCAGACAAGAAGAAAAACAGTTAAAATCTGACCAACCATGAAATATAGGCATGATAGCAACATAACGTCCATCGCCTCAGGGATCCATAAATTAGAGAGATTACATTCAGACAAGAAGAAAAACAGAGAAAATCTGATGAACCATGAAATATGGGCATGATAGAAACATAACCTTCATCGCCTCAGGGATCCATAAATCAGAGAGATTACATTTAGACAAGAAGAAAAACAAAGAAAATCATGTAAACTAAGAAGACAGTCTGATAAAAATGATTCAAACGAATCTTAAATAAAATATATTTACAATCCAAACCCTCATGCATCTAAACAAAAAAATTACAGATCCCATCTCCTAAACTCTCGTCTCTCTGGCCTATGAAGAATGCCCCTCCTTTAGAAAATATAAGTTGATATATTTATATCAGTCCACAATTGCCAGGAGTGTGATCTGGCCATCCCATTCAAAGCTTTATGTCTACACCTTCTTCTATCAGACTATGCATGTATCCTCCTGTCAGACTCAAATTCAGCTCAACATGGGCCTACAGGAAAAATCGCCCATCATGGTACCTCGAACTGTCAGTATTTTGTCTCCATGGCCAGACCCTCCATGATTTCTAATTACTGAGTGAATTGAGGTTTCAACCACCAGTCATTTCTTTTATTAACTAAACCCTCGGGATTGGGACAACGCTTAATGCCTAGGGGACTGCCATGTGTTTCTCTTGGATTCATCATTATATAAGCACATGATTGTGGGACCATCAAAGGAGGTTTTGATCCACACCATTTTTGAGCCCGAAATTCACCACCTTCTGCCACATAGCTCTTTTACTATACCACGGTTTCGATTGTGGGACCGCTCAATAATTTTAACCCTTGAGCAAGTTGCATCCCCACAATGAAGTGTGTTCGTCGATATCATCGCGATCTGCGATCTGGGAAAGCCCCTCTTTTGTTTCCAGGCATTGTTCTAGGATGGACCCTACTTCCTGCTATGAAGATCCATGGTCCACAATTATTTCAGGAGTTCGAGCTTCGGCTCCTCGAGACATTTCAATGCATAACTCTTAAAATCCTCCGAAGTGACGAATTCTCGAAGTGTGAGATATGGTGTCGTGTGTCCTCTTGTTTTGGATGGCCGATATTTACTTCGACAGTTCAGGCTTTGGGCCTTTTTCTCCTGCTTGCTCACACAATTCTCTAAAGTGTCAAATTCCAGAAGTGTGAGATCTAGTGATGAATGGCTTTTTAATTTGGACAACCGAGATTTACTTTTGGACCTTTAGGACTTCGAGGCTACTACCAAGATCAATGGTCCTTGTTGGTTTGATATCAATGGTCTACAACTATTTCAGGAGTTCAGGCTTTGGCTCCTCGGGACTTTTCAATGCACATCTCTTACAATCCTCCGAAGTGTTGAATTCCCAAAGTGAGAGATCTACCTCCACATGTCCTCTAGATTTGGACGGCCAAGATGTATTTTGAGAGTTTGGGCTTCAACTCTTTGAGACTTTTCAAGGCACAACTCTTACAATCCTCTGCAGTAAATCCTTTGAAGTGAGAGATCTGCCTTCACGTGTCCTCTGGATTTGGATGGCCGAGATTTTCTTCGGGAGTTTTCTTTTGCTTTCTTGCACAATCCTCCAAAGTAAATCTTTCAAACTGTGAGATGGATCATATTTACTTCGGAACTTCGGCTCCTCTCCTTAGTTGTGAATCCTTGCATGAATTTGAAATCCTGACCATCTGAGAGTCATTGATCTAAACTGCTTATGGGATCTCCACCGTTGAAAATCAAACCTGCTTGTGGGTAAGTCAAGCCTGAAATGGACTGTTATGAATGATGCACTCTTCGCTCAAGGATGGTATCTGTGCAGACCATGGACTTGGTCGTCCTGCAACCTTCTAACAGCTATATGTGATAGCATTTGTCTCCACGGGGGTGTTGGAGAAATTTCTATTTTAGACTTTAACACTAGTTCAGTGGGAGTCAACTGACTAGTTCTATTTTAGACATTCTAATCTTAGACCATCACTATTATGCATACATTCCTAATTATAGGATGTCATTTCCTATATGAGTGAAGATCACTCACTCATTAATAAGAAAATAACATACATTAACTCTCATTCTTCATTGTGTATCTCTCTTCCTTTTCTTGATAAGATTTGTTTGTGTATGTTTTAGCTAGATCTCCTATGTAGGTTTCCCTGAAACACTAACATGGTATCAGAGCTACGCTTCTTGGAGCAAGACAGACAAGTCAAAGAATAAGGAAAACTGGAGTTTCGACGAGCTAAATCAGTGGTCGTAGCTTTCAGAAGTTATTTCTCCAAAAATATTAATGTTTTGAGGAAACGGCTTGTGGAAGAATTAAATCGACCCATTCTGCAAGTGGGTTTTCAACTGTTTGATGAGATTCCTCACCATTTGCTCAGAAAGTAAGCTGGAAGATAGCCTCTTGAAACTGATATGAATCCGTGGTTGTACATTTCTACAGTGATTTCTCCCAAAATATTACGTTTTTTAGGAAACGATTCGTGTGAGAAGTAAATCGACCCATTCTGCAAGTGGGTTTTCAACCGTTTGGTGATATTCTTCACCATTTTCTTAGAAATTAAGTCGTAAGATAGCCTCATGAAACTCATATGAATCTATGGTCATACCTTTCTATAGTGATTGCTCCCAAAATATTAAGTTTTTGTGGAAATGGATTGCAAGGAGAGTAAAATGACCCATTCTACAAGTGGGTTTTCAACCGTTTGGCGAGATTCCTCGCCGTTTTCTTAAAAAGTAAGTCAGAAGATCATCTCTTGAAACTGATACGAATTTTCACTTAAAGTATAATTTTTGCGTTGATTTCTTAATTTTTCACTTGCAGATTAAGAGTAAATTTTTAGGGGTTCTTAGAAACAGTGGGAGATATAGATAGGACAACTATTATACAGTCAAACTTGGTGGTAATCCTCACACCATACAATTATTTTGATTGGAATCCTAAGGCGACATTCCAACTCAAAAGAAAATGACTGTATAATTTGACGACGGCGACAAAAACAAAACCTACATCAGCGATTGAGAAGATGA
>ML798458.1:11551-38651 GCA_009831015.1 Picea engelmannii | reverse complement strand
GGGGGGGGGGTTGTTCCCATGTGGTTTTCCCTCTTTCTTCATTTTTATTCAATTTTCATTAGTTTCATTGTGTTATCACTAGAAGTCACTCTCAGATTGCATAGAAGGTAATCCTAGTACCCATCAGTTTATACGGTAAATGTAAATGAGTTTTAAGAGGCCAAATGGAGAAGAATCAATGAAAATAATGTTCTAACTCAAAAATATGGACTGGTATGCACAAACAATTGAGGTCTTGGATCAACTTCAGTCAGTAAGTTGGAGTAAAGGTGAGTAGGAGGAAGACTTTGGTGAGAAAAGTGTAGAGGTCTATTGTGAACATCAGGCCTTCCAACAGCCTAAGGAAGAAAAACTTAAACACAAGATCCTCTTGGATTCAAATTTCAAGGAAACTAAAATAAATCATAACAATATTATAATCAAACATTCATAATAATACAGTTACAACAATACATGTGAATCAGTCGATCATGAACTCTCTCAGTATCAGAGGCAAATAAGATGGAGTAAGAAAGCGATCAGACCCCCACATTCAAAGTTTCGAGTCGGCGCCTACTCTGTTAGCCTGTGCAAGCCTTCTTACGTCATACGCGATCCCGACTTAGTTATGTTCTTTGCAAGAAAATCCATCCCTCGGGAAACTTCAGATTGACAATCTCCCCCAATGGAAACTCTCAATATGCTTTCCATTTATGGGGTGAGATGAGGTCTCAACTGCTGCCCCCATTTCCATTAACTACCTTCATCAGGATTGGGACAAGGCCTAACATCCATGAATGTTCTAGGCGATGCCCACGACTTTTTTGATTCAATATCGACACCTCGAGGCCATGCAGATCTTCTTTTGTGACCAATACGAGCGCTTTTGGCCTTTGGCACAACTCCTCTCCAACGCTCTTTCTTAAATGTGACCTAGGGCCATGACCCTATGAAATTGCATGATTGCGGGCACGGCCAAGGGTGGTTTTAAAGAAAACATGTTTTTTCCCGCAATTCACCATGAACCGCCACGCATCCCTTTCTAAAAATCATGGTTCTGATTGTGGCTCGCCCTTGAAAATTTAAAATTCTGTGCACCTTCCGACTGCGCAATGGAGAGTGACCATTGATCTTGTGATCTGAGATGAGACTTTCTGGTCAACAACCCAACTTTGGGGCCTTTTAGATTGATGGATCAGATTTTCTCTTTTCAAATCAACGACCGAGATATGCTTCGTGATTCAGGCTTCGTACTTCGGGAAAATAAAAACTCAAATTTTTGCCTTCAGCTTCTTTTACCCGGAGCTATGGATCTGATGACGCGTTCTCTTGAATCGAATGACCGAAAATTTCTCCAGACCTATGGACTCTGGGAAAATCAAAACTCAAACTTGTTCTTTCAACTTCTTTTCACCCAGAGATGGTGATAAATTGATGCGTGTCCTCCTAGATCAGATAGCTGAGAAACACTTCGACACTTTGGGACTTCGACACTTTGACAACTTTGGCACTTCATCTCTTCGACACTTCAAGACTTTGGCGCTTTGACACTTAGACGACTTTGGCACTTCGATGACTTCAACACTTTGACACTTTGATGCTTCGACAATTCCACACACTTCTCACTTCGAAACTCTCGAAGATTATTTCCCTGAACACTTGGATCAAGATTATTTCTGACGCTATACTACATGAAAATTTTAAGATTCTGAATGCCCATGAACTACTAATCTGAACTCCACATGGAATTCCCTCCATTGAGAGATAAACCTTCTTTTTTGCTTGATTTGAGTCCAGAACGGACCGCTCTAAGTGTCGCATTTTGAGCCCGCAGTTGTGACCTGTGTAAACAAAGACTTGGATGACTATATAAGGGTTGGGAAAATAGGGAGACTGGGGAACTTTAAAAATAGAGGGAGGAAAACAAAAATGATTTTACAAGCCAAAGGGGAAAAAACTTAAGAATTGGTATGTGAAAGGAGAGAGATAGGGAAAAACATAGACTTAGGTAGAAACCACAAACCCACAAGACTCTGACAAGTTTGCATGATAACATTTGGCTGCACAGGGGATGGCATGCTCCCTGCGAGCTACCAAGAACAAGTAGTTCCAATGCCTTAGCTGTTGGGTTATGGAGTCACTTATAAAAACCAAAAACAAAAGAAAAATAATATTTACAATGACATGGGAATCCACTCATGGTGTTGGAGCCGCCCTTGTTTTTTAACCCATCACAATTTTCATTTTTTTGATACTTGAAGTCTAAAGATGGTCTTATTTCCCCCCCGAGATTTTGAAAACTCTGCAACCTTGTCACGTAAGCAGTGATGATTTTCTACTCTCGAAACAAGTCCACTTTCGTAAGAATGTTCACTCTTTTTTGTTTTACCTCAGGATCTCGCAAGTCGGATACTATAATCCATGAGTTCACATGTCCCGAATCACAAAACGGTGAAGTCATTTTAAATTTCTGCTCAAGACAGTAACCAGGGTAAAATCTTTAAACTCATGATTAGACTTCATCGGGGTTTCGCGCCTCGGCATTCGCCAAGTCCGAAATTTTACTTTTACAACCCCGAGAGATGAGAACGCGAAGTCCTTTTTGGATAACCCGTGTCAAGGATCAAATGCAAAAATCTAACCATGGTAAAAGTTGTTCTCGGCCTTTCGCCACTCAGCATTATCTTTTTCAAAATTTCCAGCTTCTAAATCCCGACTCACGAAGTCACGATGTAATTATAACATGATTAATTAATCACTTAATCCAAGATTACCTTCCCCTTAATTAAGCCTTGTTATCACAGTCTCGCGGTTTCGCAACTCGGCATATAAATCTCCCAGAAAATTATCTTCGAAGTTCCGAGTTGCGATACGGTGAATAAAACGATTATAAAATTAATTATGCCTCAAATCGCGATTACCTTTAATTAAACCAAATTCGGTCCTCGTGGTCTCAGGAGCTGGAGACTCAAAATGTCAAAAGAAAATCCATGATATAACGAATAGTGAGAAATTGATTAACATTGGCAAGATTGGATTAATTAAATTAAAGAAAGATATATCTCGCGTCTCGAGGTTTGCACATTTCCCAAGGAAGCCTTTTCTCTCCATACTCCAACTGACTGTTAAACCGTCAGAAATTTATGACATTAATGGGAAACATGGTAAATCTATGGATATAAGATCAGTTTTTACGGCAACAATTTAATTCTAAATATGATTGGATGGGCTTGTTTTGAAAGGTACAGTTTTTTCAAATATATGGAAGAGCTGTGTTTCATTATGCATTTTTCATAGCACACAAAGCTCGTCATTTCTGAGTAAACTAACTTCTGCATGTATACACAATTCTATCGTAGAAGAGATAAAACGCAAGCTTCAACAATGGCTCTGTGGAAAGCAGCAAAGGCGAATGTCGAGGTTACAGGACAAGGCTCAGATACTGTCTCCGATACTTCACCCCGAAGTGTCGACTCAGTTCCTAACTGGTCATTTGTTTCAGACATTCTGCAATCTGAATTGGTGGATTATTCAGATGACTCTGACGAGAACAAAAAGGATGATCTAAACACCAAATACAAAATAGTCGTACAGTCCAGAATGCACAGGGTAGCAGCCAGGCCACAGTTGTTTCTTTATTACGACATGGTCCGATGGGGGTTAGATCATGTAGACATCCCAACCAGGACTATCATGAACGAACAAAGAGTTACTGTGGGGACTTTTAGACCCGAGCATATGCAAACCATGTATAAGCTACCCACGACATGCAACTACACATATGGTGCTGAGTTCCTGGAGGAATTCAAGGAGAAGGAGTGTACACAATATGATAAGACCATGTTCGGTATGATAAAGGACTAGATTTCACGCACTGCGAAGTTCAAAGAAAATGACCACGGCGTTTATTCAATCGCTTTGTTGCAACCGCAATATAAATATGTGGCCATGATGACATGTCGGTTATATGGGAGAGAGGACACTTCGCATTTTTTCCTTGCTTGGGTGCCTCTTATATTTCAGGTCGTGGAAGGTTGCTCTTTTAATTGGGCAAAGTTTCTTTCGGATAGCTTGGCAAATCCGGTCACAGAGTATCGGGAGCAGAAGGGGAATGGGAAGGCCTCATCATTCTTCTTGTCTGCGTATATCATGGATGCAATCTGTTCTATGAAACCATTTCCATTGATGAGCTGGGGTTGGACACCGGCCCATGAAAAACCCATACATGTATATCATGACAAACTATGGGAGAACAAAGCAGAAAATTTCGCATACGAAATTTTTAACTGGGTGATGGTGCCCCTGCATATCGCCATTTTTTATCACCCACCACCGCGTATCTTAGACAACATTGCAACAAATCTGAGTAGCATAGATGACTGGTACGTGGAGGCAGATTTTTCGTACTTCAGATTTTTCGGGGCTTTTGTTCCCCCTCATGCGCTGCCATTGTTCATTCCCAACAATTTGGCTTGTCGCAAGGTCGCCCGAAAAACGGTAATTGGCGGGGTGAGTAAAGAACTCAAAGGGCACTCAAAGAAGGTATGGTCGTCTTTTCCCATTCGGCTGAACTCTTATTCTTTATTATATTTTGGGCATGCCAAAGCCGAGGTTGCAGCCCTGGAAGACCTGAATTTGGTCTCCATTGAGTATAAGAAACATGATCCACAAAGGGTTGTGAGCAACCATTTAGCTAATTGTGGGCTCAAGAGATTTGAGCATGAGAATTCACCCTCGGATGACATTTTCCGAGGGGCGAGGTCTTATGAGGAAGTTCTAGCCCGGATCCGATCCTTAGCACCCGAAGACACAGTCGATGTATTAAAATTCCAGGAACATAGACGAAGTTGTCTTCCCTTTGTGTTGCGAGGAGGGATTCTGGGTGTTTCTGAGACTGAACCGAAAGATGTTGAAGGGTCTAAGGATGCAACTCCTGACCTTGGGAAACACCAGGACGAGGAGGGAAAAATAGAGAATCCCGAAGTAGAGGTAAAGACTTTGGATCCACCAAAGAAACAGAATCCGAAGACCGAGATAAAGACTCCACAACCACCAAAAAGGCAAAGTCATGTCAATACTCCATCTAAATTATCCAAAAAAATCGGGGAACCCATCACTTCTGTCACCCCCTTGCAGTCAACACACGGGAATATCGAAGAAGGATGGATATTCAATGAGGAGCTGAGGCCCATAAGAGCAGAAGAACTTCCTCCTAATGAATTTTTCTTTGATAAAAAGAGAAAAGCGGTGGTAAAAAGAGAATTCTACCAAGAGGGAGAGTCGACTGCTAAGAAGTTCAAAGTTATGACTGACGGAAAAAATAAAAAGAATGAGCAATTCGCCATGGATATCACAGGGACGCTAGGAGCATATGCATCGGCAAATCAATTTTCGGTCGGACTTTTAAAGAACCAATTCAAAAGAAAAAATCGCTTAATCAGGACTCCCGAGGCCAGATTGGCCTTGACCATGGAAAATGCTAGAGGCCAAGTGAGTGTGGAGATAGAGCAGGCCTGATTGGCTGATAAAAAAGAAATAGAAGTACTCAAAACCAAGCTGGAGCAAGCACAACTAGTGGTTCGAGATGGCCGGATACAGGCGGGTCAACAGAGGAATTTGATTGAAGAGCTGCAGGCTCAGGCAACGATCGTCGAAAGAAGAATGATCGACATGGAGATGTTCAAATCCCAGGCAATTGGAATTCGGAGCAGAATCTCTTCGGCTCAGCAGATTTTGCTCGCCAGGATAGGAGAGATCCGAGAAAACTGTCTGTTGGTAAATCAGGTCTCCGAGACCCTGGCTTCTAGAGAAAGGGATGCAGAAGTGGCTCGGGTCACCTTCCAGGAGGCAGTGATAGCCACAAATAATAGAGTTTCGGCAGGTGCTCCCAGGCTCGCCATCCCAGAACAAACCAGAGGTAATATTTTGTTGAAGGATTGGGAGAACAACACTGCCCTGGGCAAAAAGCAAGCCCAAAAGGTAACCAATTCTTTAGAAGAAGCCTTTAATTCCATAGATGGCGAGTTGTTGGGTATTGACAGTGGAGGCGATGTAGAAGCATTAATGCAAATGAATGTGGAACAGATATCACTTGATCTGAAAGAGAAGGATGAGAGAGATTCAACCGATATCTCTCAGATAGATATGGTGGACATGCTCCAAGTTGATAAGCACATGATCAAACCCAGCGCGCAACTAAGTTCCCTAGACATCATCGGTGCACAAATGGAGGACAAGCTACAGCAGTTGGCCCAAGAATGTTACTTCGTCGAAGCCAGCTATCAAGAAGAGCCTTCACGACTCGTATCTTAGCTAGTGGAAAAATGTATCGTCTGCACTAAGTCCGCGCGATGACAAACACCTGGCGCCAAGTGAAGACAGAGTAGGAGAAATTGAGTGATTTCTCTCTTCTCTGTCATAACCGAAATTTTGCGACTATTGAGATTCTACCTGCTTTGTAAAAATTGTATAAATATACCCCAAAAAGAAATAAACAAGCCTAGACCTTTTTGAGTCATTTTGTAATAGAGTTTTTACATTGAGAGTTAATACAAGCAGATCTGGAGATTCTCAATTTCGTCACTTCTGTATTACAAGTTTGCTTCCTTGTATCTCATTTTTTACATTGCAATTCATATTCATAATTGATGTGCTTCGTTATAATTTAGTATGACCACTACTATAATGAATGAATTTGGGTTTTCTGTATTTTCTTATTGTCTTTCCTCTGCACCAGCTATCAGTTGTGTAAGACCAATCTGCATTTTCAGATTTCTACATATATTCTTTGTTACATTGGTTATTTTCTTACATATTTTCCTCTCCCGTTTATGTCGTGAGTTTTTTCCCTTGGTTGGAACCTTACACTGTGAACGGCTCAATGTTTTTCTCCCATCTCACCCACTTTTATTAAAATATGATACAGTTATGGGAACGAGCCTTATATTTGCATCCATACTTTATTTCTGCAACCGTAAGTTCTCTTTTATAAGACCAAACTGAGACATCACTTAACCTTTCTCGCAATTTTTCATACCGTTACTGTTCCCCCATGACAGTTCCTGTACCAACTCAACCCAACGTTGAACCTAGACTACTGAATCAAACACACATTGCCTTAAACCTCTTTGACACCATTCTTAAAATGACAACTAACTGGGCCAAACTCGAACAATCATGGATAGCCATTGAATGAGACATAACTGCCCAGGAACAATTGGAAGCTAGACAACGCCAACGAAGAAACCTTCCCTAGTTTCCTTTACCGAGGGTTCACTCCTCCCTCTTCTACACCATTACCTACTTTTGGATTCCTTGACACTGTACTTTAGGCCTTAGGTACAGACTCAGGAACAACACATGGCTTAAGTAAAAAACTTCTTCAGAAAATGCCCATTTATAGGGCTACCAAAAACTTCATCGTCCTCCAAATCCCGCAACATGTAAGTGTTATTTGAACAAAGCTCAGAAACTTTGAAGGGGCCAATCCATAAGGCCTCAAATTTACCATTATTTCCTTTATCTTTTTTAGGTGCATCCCAATTGAGTACTAGATATCCCAGCTAGAAATCCTCTTTCCTTACTCTTCTGTCAAAAGTTGTCTTGATATTCTATTGATGATCATGGGATTTGTCTAGTAGTTTCTCCTTCATCTATTGTGCTTCTACCAACTATTGTATTCTTCTGATCATATTATCTGGTTCTCCTTTGTAGTCTTCGAATAATTTTTCCACAGGTAAGGCGAGATGAGAGGGAAAGATGGCCTCAACTCCATACACCATCTAGAAAGGAGAGACACCAAGAGATCTTTTTGTTTTCACTCTGTCATCCCATAAAGAAAATTTAAGATTTGTATCCTAGGCATTCTTTTTTTCCTCTAACATTATTTTGATGATCTTAATAAGGCTCTTGTTAGAGGATTCTTCCAATCCATTCCCTTGGGGGTAGTAAGGTGTAGAGTGAATCAATGTGATTCCAAACTGTTCACAAAACTTAATCAATGGTTCAGCCTTGAAAGATGAAGCATTATCACTGACAATTATGTTTGGACAACCAAATATTTCTATAATATCCTCAAGAAAACCAATGATTACCATGTGGGAAGACTTTTTAGTGGGGATGTATTCTATCTATTTAGTAAAGTAGTCTATGGCAGTCAAGATCCATCTATGTTGACCGCTTGAAGCAATATGAATTTTCCCAAAACAATCTAGGCCCCACTGCTGAAAGGGACCTAAAGCTACCACATGTTTCAATGGAAAGACTTGAGTTTTTTTTTTCTAGATAATTTCTGACACTTGACACAAGACCTGATTTTTGCACAGACATAAGTGAAGAGACTAGGCTAAAAATACTAGCCTTGATAATCTTGTAGGTTGTGGTTCTCCAGAAGTGATTCCCCCCACAAAAACTGTCATGAAAATCATACATAATCCTTTGGTATTCCTGTGGGTTTAGACATCTCAAAAGCACTCCTAAAGGGTCTTTCCAATATAAAACTTGATCAATAAGAAAATATTTAATTGATTTGAGCTTCAAATATCTCACCTTGTTCTTTTCCATACTATCAGGAGGATGCAAATTTTGTAGGAAAAATATATTGTCCTTGTACCAAGTGCATCATGCCAATGGAGGGATGACTTGATAACCTTCATCAGACAAATCAACTTGCATATTTTCTGAACAACTGTTGATGAAATGGACCCCCAAATCTTTGCAATTAGATTCGACCAACAACCTAGATAAACCTTTGCCTTTAACCAATTTCGTGGGCTTTATCTCAATATCAAATTCAAGGATCTTGGCAATACAGTTGCACCTTCTTCTGTCTATGTCATGATGAATGGGGATCTCCTTCATAAAAGTTGAAGGGACATATGCAATGAATTTTGAATGCAACACATAAAGTCTGAAATATTTGAGAGCTTTGACCGAAGCATAATTTTTCTTTTCTAGGATGTCATACTTTACTTCAGCATCTCTCAGTTCCCTACTAAAAAAGGAAATGGGTTTCTCCAACCCTTCATCATTCTTTTGCAACAAAACAACTGCTACTATGTCAAATGAAGCAAAGGAGAAAATCAGTTAAATCTTTGGAGTAATCAAGACTGATGAGCATAGGTGCTTCACTCAAGGCCTTCTTTATTTGATCAAAATATTTGTGAGATTCAATAGTCCATTTGATCTCATTCCCTTTCCTCAACATGGTTGTGATAAACTTTACCAACTCAGAAAAATTTGAAACAAACCTTTTCAAAAAAATTAATTTTCCCCAAGAAAGACTGGACTTCTTTCTTAGATCTAGGGAATGAAAAACATTGGATAGATTCTACCCTCCTTGGATCAATATTTGCTCCCTCAACTGACACAATGTGTCCTAACAATTTCCCCTCTTTCATGGAAAATAATGACTTTTTTGGATTTAAAGAGAGACCAAATTTTCTGCATTTCAAGAAAACCCTTCTTAAATGACCATAAAGCTCTTTATCAGATTGTGAGAAAATTGTTATTTCATCCAAATAAATGACCAAAAAATTGTCCTTCTCTCCAATAAAGGATATGTCCATGGCTCGTTGAAATTGCGGTGCTGCATTCATCAACCCAAAGGGAATATTAGCATACATGAATGTACCCCAACGAGTGGTGAAGGTTGTCTTCTCTCTATCTCAAAGCAATATAGAGACTTGAATGTATCCAGAAAATCCATCAATCATGGAAATCCTAGATGCACCTGTCACCCTCTATAATATATGTTCCATCTTTGGTAAGGGGTAGTTGTCCTTTTTAGAACTTCTGTTCAAATTTTGGAAATCGACACATAGTCTAATGTGTCCATTCTTCTTTCTCACTAGGACCAAGTTGGACAGCCATTGAGAATACCTCAAAGGAATGATAATCTGGGCATCCAAAAGAATTTTTACCTCTTTCTCCATAATGGGCAACAACATAGGATTTATTTGTCTCAACTTCTTACTAAATGGCTTGGACTCTTCCTTCAATGGGATTTTGTGCTCAATGATACTTGTGTTGCATGTTCTAAGATATTCGTATGTCCAAGAAAACACATCAACAAACTCTTTTAACAGTTTAACATATTCAACCCTTTGCTCTCTTGACAATTTGCTTGACAACTTAACAAATTTGGGAACCTCTTCTATACCAATATTGTACTCAGTTATATTGGCATCATCAATTGAACCTTTAAACTGTACTTCCACATCATTCCCATCAAACAACCTTTCTAAAGGAACTAGTCCCTTTGGAATATGGTTGCTAGGCAGTTGAACAATATGGCGATTGGCAATTTTATTTAAAAATAAATCTGCATGAGGGTTACTTTAATAATCATGATTCTGATCAATATGTAAAGAAGAGAACTCATCAAGAGACTCAAGAAACCTTTTGATCTCATTATCATCCTCAAACACCTTCCAATGTTAGACATTGTCAGGTATAGAGGGTCTATATTTCACCTCTACAGCATATTTGAGTTTGGGTGGAAATTGGACTCTGAAATGGCTTGCCGATACAACCAAAGAATCAACCATGGTATTATCCTCTCTTGGAATAAATGAAATGTTTAAATCTAGGAAGAAACTGTCAATTGGTTCCCATACTTCATTTCTACAATTCTTAAGCCTAGGGTGCTTGGCTTGATAAATATTTTTTATTTGATGAACAATTAGTTCTGCATCCCCAAATAATGGTAGCTCTTCAATCCCCATGTCTCTTTCATCCCTTAAACCCAAAACAAGAGCTTCATACTCTGCCACATTGTTGGTAGTTTCAAATTCTATCTTGTAGGACAAAGGTATAGTTTCTTGACAAGGTGAAACAAATACCACTCTAGCACCAAAACCTTCTTTAGAAGAGGCTCTGTCAAAGAACATCTTCCAAACAAAGGTAGTTGTAGGAGGGATTTCACAAAAAGTAATGGGTTTCTTTTTTATTTCAAGACGAGTTTCAGGAGCATCAATGAGCTGCAATATGTTGGATCCCAAATCAATGTCAAAAGAAAAAATAGGATGGTTGGTGGGGTTTTCTTCATCACTAATGATGTACACAAGTTGCACTTCCCTGTAAAGTCTCCTTTGTTCAACCCCAAACACAAAAATGGTGGCATATGAAAGTTTCATCTGCAAGGTCCCCCCCAGTCTCTTTATCCAAGATCTAGACAGGAGCATCTCAAACTTAGGGGGAACATCAACCACTACAATATCCATGACCATGTTCTTCATTGGTAGCTGGAATAGAGAAACAACTAGGTCTTTGATAACCCCAAGTAACTTCACCTTCCTGGAGTGAAAAGAATATAGGTCGTGGTAGGATTTTGTAACCTCCAACTCGAGATCTTCCATGACAATCTTAGGCATAAGATTGTGAGATGCCCTTGAATCCATCAAGCAGTTATGCAACACCTTATCATGGATGTTCAACAAACTCTTTTAACAGTTCAACATATTCAACCCTTTTCTCTCTTGACAAGTTGCTTGACAACTTTACAAATTTGAGATCCTCTTCTATACCAATATTGTACTCAGTTATATTGGCATCATTAGTTGAACCTTTAAACTTTACTGCCACATCATTCCCATCAAACAACCTTTCTAAAGAAACTAGTCCCTTTGGAATATGGTTGCTAGGCAGTTGAACAATATGGAGATTGGCAATTTTATTTAAAAATAAATCTGCATGAGGGTTACATTAATAATCATGATCCTGATCAATATGTAAAGAAGAGGACTCATCAAGAGACTCAAGAAACCTTTTGATCTCATTATCATCCTCAAACACCTTCCAATGCTAGACATTGTCAGGTATAGAGGGTTTGTATTTCACCTCTACACCATATTTGAGTTTGGGTGGAAATTGGACTCTAAAATGGCTTGCCAAGACAACCAAAGAATAAACCATGGTATTCTCCTCTCTTGGAATAAATGAAATGTTTAAATCTAGGAAGAAACTGTCAACTAGTTCTCATACTTCATTTATGTAAGTCTTAAGCCTAGGGTGCTTGGCTTGATAAATATTTTTGATTTGATGAACAATTAGTTCTGCATCCCCAAATATTGATAGCTCTTCAATCCCCATGTCTCTTGCATCCCTTAAACCCAAAACAAGAGCTTCATACTCTGCCACATTGTTGGTAGTTTCAAATTCTAGTTTGTAGGACAAAGGTATAGTTTCTTGACAAGGTGAAAGAAATACCACTCTAGCACCAAAACTTTCTTTAGAAGAGGCTCTGTCAAAGAACATCTTCCAAAAAAAATTAGTTGGAGGAGGGATTTCACAAAAAGTAATGGGTTTCTTTCTAATTTCAAGAGGATTTTCAGGAGCATCAATGAGCTACAATATGTTGGATCCCAAATTAGTGTCAAAAGAAAAAATAGGATAGTTGGTGGGGTTTTCTTCATCACTAATGATGTATGCAAGCTGCACTTCCCTGTAAAGTCTCCTTTGTTCAACCTAGAACACAAAAATTGTGGCATATGAAAGTTTCATTTGCAAGGTCGCCCCCCCAGTCTCTTTATCCAAGATCTAGATAGGAGCATATCAAACTTAGGGGGAACATCAACCACTATGATATCCATGACCATGCTCTTCATTGGTAGCTAGAATAGAGAAACACCCAGGTCTTTGATAACCCCAAGTAACTTCAACTTCCTGGAGTCAAAAGAATATAGGTCATGGTAGGATTTTGTAACCTCCAACCCGAGATCTTCCATGACAATATTAGGCATAAGATTGTGAGATGCCCTTGAATCCATCAAGCAGTTATGCAACACCTTATCATGTATGTTCAATGAAGTGTATAAGGGAGGGGAGGATTCGTCTCTATACTCTACCGAATGCCCTAATATGATAGTTGGCCTTTCATATTGTAGGTTAACCGAGTCTATGGAGTGAGATGCAGGTTCGGGATAAAATGTTTTTGATAGGCACCTATTGAAATCCTCATGCTTGACTAACTCTAAGAGAGGTACAACGATTATAATATTTTGAATCTCATGCTCAAAGATATAAGGGGAGGGAGGATTCATAATCTCCTTCACCTCTAGGATAGTAATTTTGACCACTAGTGGGGGGATTTGTGTCTTTATTTCTATGTCGATGTCTTCTATATCTTTAGCAGGTTTCTCATCTCTAACAAGATGCTCGGGAATGTCAGGAATTCCTTATTTCTTTGTGGATCTGATTTCATATCTATTCAGATCACTGCTAGTATTTTCTCCTTTACTCACCTCATTCAGTTGATTACTCATGAGGGCCTCTTTGTATGTATACTGAGTTAAATGAGGGGATGAATAGGTACCTCCAAGGACATGGATCTCAATATCAATATCTTCTTCCTCTTCATCGTCATGAGTAACCAGGTTATTTTTTAGAGGATTTTGGATTTTCTGATCATCTTTGTCCATGTTTCTCTAATCTCTTTGGATGGCCTGAGGGGCATCAGTTGGTCTTTTGAAATGAACCGTATTATCATCATTTGGGGGATTCCTATAGCTCTTCTTTCCTTCCAATTCCAACCTTTCCACTTTAGAAGAAATTTATTTTAGTATCTTGGTCACCTCATCCATTTGAGGGGGGGCAGTAGAGGAACTAGAAGTCAGAGTTTCAGACCCACCTTTTCTTCTGTCTCTATCAACATTACTCCTAAGCTTTTCAGCTGCCAATATATTGGATTCTACTTCAAGGTTTGCATCTTGCATATGATCCAAGGAGGTAGCTCTTCTTTCTCTCAACAGGAGGAAAAAATCAGGGTCAAAAGCACTATCATAAGTCATCTTGGTGGAGGTTTCTGTAGGTTTAATTTCAGCAAGAATCTTTTTATACATCTTATTAAATATTTTCAAGAAGTTTGAAACAGATTCCCCTTCTTCTCTCTTAAGTGCCTCGAATTCTATAATATAATAAAGGAGATCTTTTTTACTCCCCCAATGTCTTAAGAATGAATCATCCAAAGAAACAATCCCATCAATAGATCTAGGAGGCAAGTTCTTAAACCAATCCCTGGCATGACCATCAAGGCTCTGTACAAAAACTCTCATCCACACATCTTATTTTCGATGACTCGAATCTCTAGAAATATATAAAAGGATGCAAGGTGCTCTTCTACAGTCACGTCTCCCTCCCCTATGAACTAGGGAATGTACTTAAGGTCCGTGGTTGGGGGAGCATTCATAGGCTGAGGTAAAACTAGAGGGGTGTATCTAGCAGCCAATATCCCAGCCATCCTATTCCTAGGAGGATTAGAACCTGCCATTTGGATGTGAACTGGAGGAGAATCAAGAGGAGATGGAGTTTGGACAGGTGAGACTGGGGTTGTGCTTCTAGGAGAAAAAGGAAAAAACTAAGCGTTAGTATATAGAGATGAGGGGCTAGAGGGAAAAGAGGTTTCCCCTTCTGTAATTGCAACAACCCTAATAGGGGGAGGAGTGGTAAATCCTGTAGTGGGAAATCCTTCTAAGGTCCTGGGTCTGAACCACTTCACAACATGAGGGGATATAGGGGTGTCAAATCTCTCTCCTTCCAAACCAAGAATAGGAGGGGATAAATCAACAGGAAAACTCCCAAAATTCAAATTTCTTAAAACTCCAACAAACGGTATAACAAGAGAATAAGAAGTATCTATTGGAGTTTGTAAAGAGGGATTAAGAAGATTACCAGGATCACTTGGTACAACAGTTAAAGTACCTTCTTGAGTGGGTTTTCATTTTCTGATAATTTTCTCTGGGTCAACTTCAAGTGTGGCTAGAGGAAATTGTGGAGTATACCTCGTATGTCTTCCTTTCGAATCCACAACTAAAACAGTGGAGTCTCCAAGTGTAAGATTCAATCTTCAATGGTACTGATATCTGATGCACCTTTAGAATCAGAGCTTCTTTGTCATTCTATCCAAGGGAAAAATCTTCAATTCATTCCCCGACAAAGGTGCCATAAAGTTTAACACTAGGAATCACTCTCAGATTTCATAGAAGGTAATCCCAGTACCCATCAGTTTATATGGTAAATGTAAATGAGTTTTAAGAGGCCAAATGGAGAATACTCAATGACAATAACGTTCTAACTCAAAATTTTGGACTTGTATGCGCAAATAATTGAGGTCTTGGATCAACTTCAGTCAGTAAGTTGGAGTAAAGGTGAGTAGGAGGAAGACTTTGGTAAGAAAAGTGTATAGGTCTATCATGAACATCAGGCCTTCCAGCAACCTAAGGAATAAAAACTTAAACACAAGATCCTCTTGGATTCAAATTTCAAGGAAACTTAAAGAAATCATAACAACATTATAATCAAACATTCATCATAATATAGTGACAACAATAAATGTGAATCAGTCAATCATGAACTCTCTCGGTATCATAGGAAAATAATATGGAGTAAGAAAGATGACTTAGATTAATCAAGAAGTCTCAAATCAATACATAATGAAAGAACCAATGTTCTTCATCAAAATATTACAATAGCAGGGAGCCTAGCTCAACCATTCAACCTTAACAAAATATCAAAACTACCTATATATACTAGAAATGTTGCAACAACCAAGAATGTGATCGGACCCCCGCATTCAAAGTTTCCAGTCAGTGCCTACTCTGTCAGCCTGTGCATGCCTTCTTATGTCAGATGCTATCCCGAGTTAGTTATGTGCTTTGTAGGAAAATTCGTCCGTCGAGAAACTTCAGATTGACAATCTCCCCCCACGACAACTCTCAATATTCTTTCCATTTATGGGGTGAGACGAGGTCTCAAATTCCACCCCCATTTCCATTAACTACCTTCATCAGGATCAACACTTCAACGAATTCGACACTTCGACACTTTGGCGCTTCGGCAATTCCACACACTTCTCACTTCGAAACTCCCGAAGCTTATTTCCCTGAACACTTGGGTCAAATGCCACATGTTCCTTTAAAGATCAGTGACTCATGATATCCTTGGGCCTTTTGCTCCGATGCTATACTTTGCGCAACTTTTAACATTTCGAATGCCCGTGAGATGCTAATCTAAACTCCACATGGAATTCTTGTCGTTGAAAGTTGAACCTACCTTTTTGCTTGATTTGAGTCCAGAACGG
The DNA here is from genome assembly GCA_009831015.1 of Picea engelmannii. Classification (NCBI taxonomy): domain Eukaryota; kingdom Viridiplantae; phylum Streptophyta; class Pinopsida; order Pinales; family Pinaceae; genus Picea; species Picea engelmannii. The sequence goes on along the minus strand of ML798458.1, from coordinate 22,597 downwards.
ACCACTTTGAGTGTCTTGTTTTGAGCCCACAGTTGTGGCCTATGTAAAAAAAGACTTGGACAACTGGATAAGGGCTAGGAAAACAAGGAGACTGAGGCACTTCAAACAAAGAGGGGGGGAAACGAAAAAAGATTTTACAAGTCGAAGGGAAAAAAAATTAAGAGTTGGTCTATGAAAGGAGAGAGACAGGGAAAAACAAAGACTTAGGTAGAAAACACAAACCCACAAGACTCTAACAAGTTTGTGTGATAACACATTGTACATGAGTACCTAAAATGGCCTAGTAGTCAGGACTCATTTTTTCTCCATAGTGATGTTCAGGGGGGGTGTTGGAGAAATTTTTATTTTAGACTTTAACACTAGTTCTATTTTAGACTTTCTAATCTTAGACTATCACTATTATGCATACATTCCTAATTATAGGATGTCATTTCCAATATAAGTGAAGATCACTCACTCATTGATAAGATAATGATATGCATTGATTCTCATTCTTCATTGTGTATCTCTCTTCCTTTTCTTGATAATATTTGTTTGTGTATGCTTTATCTAGATCTCCTGTGAATGTTTCCATGAAACACTGATAGGGGGATGGCATGCTTCCTGCGAGTTGCCAAGAACACGTAGTTCCAGTGCCTTAGCCTTTGGGTTGTTGTTTGCGCTCAAAAACACATCCTGCTAAGGACCACAAGCTGATATGTACACTATATACTTGAAAAGAAAGAACACAGATGCTCCAGAAGGATATTATTTATGTACAAACCTACACTAATTGATTTTTACAATGTGTTAGGTGAAAGTGAACTTCCACCAGAGCCATTCAAGTAACCTCCTAACTGAAAACTTATTTACTCTATCACTGATCAACAAGGGATAATGAAACTGTGACAACAAATTGATTACATTCTTTATCTCTCCTCCTAGTGTTGAAGGTAAGATAAATTTTCGAGGATTCAATACATGGAAAAAATGTCACTCCATGTACTCCCCTACAGGGTCATAAAATAGGTGACAAAACTTACTGGGTTGATAAAATAAAACCTACTTTTATTTAAAACTACTCGCATCTGGATGAATGTCTATGGAAAAAACATGTGAGTGAAAGGTTGATGCAGACTCTTGGTCCACTTTTCCTTTGTCTGCTCTGATCACATCTGCTAGCTGATTGCAAGAAATATCCTCATGTATATTAATAGATGGTTATTTTTCTTTAACATGTTGCTCTTGGCAGAAGATTTCATTTTCATTAGAAGGTTGCCTGCTAATGATCTTTTCTTATAAGACAAAAAACAACTCAACATCTTCATCATTGTCTCCATAATGATCAAATAAATAAGGAGACTTGAATGACATGCCAAGAGGTAACTTATGTCCAACAAGAGAAACTTGTTCTTCATTACTAAACATGGGATGCCTTTCAAGATCCAATCCAGGAAGAAATATCTCATCATAGTCATATGATTCAAAAGTAGGTTGCTCATATCTAGTCCTTTTAGAGAAAGGGCTACAAAGAATATCATCTTCCAGAACAGACTCAATTTCTGCACTTTCCTTACTAAGACAACAAACACAGTTTTCATCAGATGTAGATGAACAGGGAAGAGAAAAAATTGATTCCTCATCGAAGGCATATCCTTCAACCTCACATCCTTCATTAGAACCAACTATATCCTGAACATAGTCTTTATACTCCTCACAACAGCTATGACAAATTAACTCAGAGGAATAAAACTTTAGACAATGCATATTGAAAGCTGCATGAAACTGTTTCAGGGAAGATATGCTAGTAGGGGGAAAGGATCGATACCACTCATGAGCATATCCCTTTAATGAGTACATGAACATCTTCATTAATACATCGTCATGATGTATTCTCCACTGATGCATGAGTTCATGAAACTCAAGCAGATGCTCTGTAGGGTTTTCATCTCTATGTTCTCCAAATATGGGCAAAAAATCACCCCACTCATCCATAGTAGGAACAACATTTGGAAGATCATAAACATAAGAGAAATTAAAAGGAGAAAACTTCCGAGCCAAAATGGCTTCCATATGAAAGTATGACTTCTTAAAACTGTGGAGTCTCCACTGGATTCTTTAACCATGGAGTTGTCAAGTGAATGATATGCAGTCTAAATGTGTCTAGTCTTTGTTCACCATCAAAGATCATATCTGGTTGTTTTCATTCTCCCAAGGAAGATATATTAACTTTCGTCCCTAGTAATGACGTCATTAATGTTAGCACTGAGAGTCACCCTCTGAATGCAAGAGGATAAGCCAAATACCCATCAAAATAAATTTAAAGGATTAAATCATTTGAGAAGGTGGATCAGTGAGACTGTAAAGAGAGGAAAATATAACATAAGTAACTACAAATTAGTTCGAGACCATTGGGCTATAGAGTCATAAGTATCGTGGATAAGGAAGGAATTTAAACCACCTATCAAATAAAAGGATTAATGTGGTGATGAGGAGAATAAGAAATAAAATGTTTGGTGAACCATGAAAGATGGGCATGATAGCAAAAGATCCTCCATCTCCTCAAGGATCCATAAATCAAAGATATTACATCCAGACAATGAGAAAAATAGAGAAAATCCGACGAACCCTGAAAGATGGGCATGATAGCAACAGAACCTCCATCTCTACGGGGATCCATAAATCAGAGATATTACATTCATACAAGAAGAAAAACAGAGAAAATATGACGAACCATGAAATATGGGCATGATAGCAACAAAACCTCCATCGCCTCAGGGATCCATAAATCAGGGAGATAACATTCAGACAAGAAGAAAAACAAACAAAATTTTACGAACCATGAAAAATGGGCATGATAGCAACATAACCTCCATCGCATCAGGGATCCATAAATTAGAGAGATTACATTCAGACAAGAAGAAAAGAAGAGAAAAATGTAAACTAAGAAGATGGTCTAATAAAAATGATTCAAAGGAATCTTCAATAACATATATTTACAATCCAAGCCCTCAAGCATACAAATAGAAAATTTATAGATCCCTTCTCCTAAACTCTCGGCTCTCTAGCCTATAAAGAACTCCCCTTCTTTAAAAAATCTAATTTGATCTATTTATATTAGTCCACAAATTCTAGGAGTGTGATCTGACCATCCCATTCAAGGCTTTACGTATGCGCCTTCTTCTGTCAGACTGTGCATGTATCCTCCTGTCAGACATAAATTTAGTTTAGCATGGGCTTGCAGGAAAAATCGTCCATTGTGGTACCTTGAGCTGACAGTCTTCTATCTCCATGGCCAGACCCTCCATGCTTTCTAATTGTTGAGTGAGTCGAGGTTTCAACCACCAGTCCTTTCTTTTATTAACTGAACCCTCATGATCAAGATGAGGTTGAATGGCTAGGGGACTACCACATGTTTCTCTTAGATTTGTCGTTATATAAGCATGTGATTGTGGGGCTGTCAAAGGTGGTTTGGATCCACACCGCTTTTGTGTTGAAATATTATAACTACAAAGAGTATTCTATTTATTATTGATTTATTATTCATTTGATCAATCCCTATTTGCAGATTGATCATGTCGGGTATTGTAAATGACCAAATCCCCTTTTGCAGATTGGTCAAAACCTAATTATAATAGGAAGAATGAGAAGTCGTCCCCAATATTAATTAAAGGTGGTTATAACCACACATAATGAGAAGTTGTCCCTGCCAGTGAAAAGACACTTATGTTCACACCTGCCAGATTGTATAAATAAGAGAGGCTAGAACCTCATTTGTACACACACTCACTTGTTCATCAGAGCGCAAGTTTGGAGCTGCAGTTGAAGAAGAAAGAAGAGAGAGAGAGGCGCATTCTTGCTATAGGACTTTTTGTATTGTTTGAGTTATCTCTTGGCATTGTATTGGATATATATATTAAGGAATTTTTTGTTGGGTTTTCTCCCCCATGATGATTTCCCAGGATAAATGATGTGTCTCTTGTGATTGTGTATTTCTCAATGATCCTATCTATGTTATGGTTATCTAGTAAATTGAAAATAAACCTAATAATATCTTAAACCTTAACATGGTATCAGAGATAAGTTGAAGAGAGCATCTTTCATAAGAAAAAGAGAAAAAACGTCACTATTATCGTACATGCAAATTAGGGTTTTTTATTGAAGAAGAATTTCATCCCCAAAACCATCTAGAAAAGTGCACCCTTCCTCAAGGATCACTTTAGCATCCTCAGCGCAAATTTTCAGTGGCTAGATCTCCCAGAAAGTGAAACCCTATTTTTCACAAAGTACCAGAAGTACCAGAAAACCAGAAGTACCAGAGTACCAGAAGTACCAAAGTACTAGAAGTACTAGAAAACCAGAAGCACCAGTCGAGAAATCCATTTATCAAGTTTGAAGGGGTAAAATTCATATTTTTTTAAATATAACCACACCAGGCTACTCGCCTCAGCCAAGTGCACCTCCTGGTAAGTTTAGAATTCAATTTTTAGCATTTTCATTTTTTGGTCATTTTCCTAGCTCCAGGTAAAAGATGTTTGCAAGCACTAAGCCTTATGACAAGCTAGAAGGTGTGAAAAACTTCCATTCCTAGAAGTATAGGATTGGACTCTGTATTGAAGAGAATTACCTAGAAAGATTCATCAAAGAAGAAGTAACAGAACCTACTAATGCTACAGATAAACAAAAATACCAAAAGGACATAATTAGGGCCAAAAGAATCATTGTGTATTCTATCAAAGATCACTTGATTCCTCAAGTGTCTTCAAAGAATACTCCAAAATAAATGTTTGAGGCCCTAACCAGGTTATATGAAGGAAAGAACATAAATCGGAATATGAATCTAGGAACTCAACTCAAGAATACAAGGATGCAGAAAGGAGAATCGATCCAAGAATATTTCTCCAAAATATCTCAATTCAAAGAACAACTAGAAGCAATTGGAGATACTATAAATGAATATGAACTCATAATGATGGCCCTTAATTGTCTTACAAGACCATGGGATGCATTCATCCAAATTGTTTGTGCCAAAACGAAGAAACTAAAATTTGACAGTCTTTGGGAAGAATGTATTCAAGAAGAATCAAGAGTAGCTAAATGGGAAGCTTTACTATCAAGAGACGAAGATCAAGCCCTAGATACTCATACTAAATGGGGAAGAAAGAAGTCTTACTTTTAGAAAGAAACTCATAAAGAGTCTCACCCCCAAAAAAAAATTCATACATAAATAATCTCAACCAAAGAGATTTCAGAAGAAAGGACAAAGAAAAGAAAGAGACTTCTCATCTTATCAATGCTACCATTGTGACAATATGGGACATATTGTGAGACATTGTCTATCTAGACGAGAAGAATACAAGAGGAAAAATAAGAGGCACCATGCCCATGTAGTTGAATATGAAGAGCCACCCACAAAGATGATAAGAGAACGGATTGAAGACTATGTCTTAATCTCGGCCCTCTCAGTATCAGTATCACCTAGAGAGGACACTTGGCTCATTGATAGTGGTTCTTCCAAGCACATGATAGGTCAAAGATATATTCTCTCTTGCCTTTCAGAAAATAAGTTTTCTCATAAAGTTACACTTGGAGATGATTATCAATACCCTATCAAGGGAGTAGGAGAATAAAACTACAATCTTAACTCAGGGACTCTAATGAAGATGAAGGATGTACTCTATGTAACCGATTTGACAAATAACCTACTCTCCATATCAGCTCTATAAAAGAAAGGATTCAGATTTCCCTTTATAGATGGAGAAGTTCTTATGTGGGCTAAAGGAAAAACTATGAAAGAAGCAATCGTTATTGGAAAAGAAGAATGTGGTTTGTATAATCTAAAGGTTCACTCAGAAGCAACCATGACCCATGCCATTGAGAATCCATGTGAACTTTGGCATAGAATATTATCCCACATCAACTACAAGGAATTACCATATGTATGCAAGGAAGTCACATGTCTACCAGAACTCAATGTTGACCATGAAGGTGTGTGCAATGGATGTGCACAAGGGAAGAATATCAAGAACCCTTTTCTGAAGAGAGACAGTAAAGAAAGAGTCTTAGAACTCATTCACTTATATGTGTGTGGCCCAATTCCATCATCCTCCATCAGTGGGTATGTATACTCTGTGTTGGCACCAGGCCGAAGTGGAAAGAAGGATGATCGTGGGAAAGAAAGTGTGCAAAAATGGAAGTAACAGCTGGAAGGTAACAAAACACGTGCGCATGCAAGAAAGTGTGCACAAGGAAAGAGACAGCTGGAGGAAAAACAACATGCGTGCATGGGAGGAAGACCTAATGTCGGTAGGTTTAGGGTTTTGGTAATACATTGTAAATGGATGAAGATCCCGATATATATAAATAGAGAAACACAGGTATCATATAGAGGTTGATTCGCTTTTGTATTAGTTCATCTTTTGTAATGTTCTATCATAGCTATGTATGAGTTGATGCGTTATGTAATATGGTTATGGACCAATTTTGTAAGTGTTGAGCTAAGAACAGAGGAAAGAAGGAAGATCTGGGGATTAGATCGTAGGATGTGGATCTTGGTGCGATCTAGTTCGCCTCATACAGATCTTACCCATACGAGGGAATTGTAAGTGAGCAGCACTGGAGATGCAGAACTACCATAATAAAAGAGTCAAGATCGAAATCTTTGTGGACATAGCCCAAGAGGGGGTGAACCGTGGAAATATTTGTGTAATGTGATGAATGCATGTATATCTTTGTCTTCTTTTAGCAGTTAATTGTTATGCTTAATGGATGAGTTAATACATTGTTATGGAATATGATTGTGATGTTCAAGAAATAAACTATGAAATATAGATACACACCTATGAGTAATAGTGGGTTGCAATCACAATCCATAGTATATGGCTCGTATTAATAAACCCCTATCGCATACTCGATCCTAGGCTGTAAACAACTGAGTCTTACAACCACCCATTTAAAGTTATCTCGGGTGAGACTACATAGTGCACTCTGTGTACTGTGTTTCCTTTTGGTTTACCAAGAGGGCTGATAGTTTTAGAGGCTTTGTTGGAAACCTGAAAGACATGAACCCTGGGTCAATAAATCAGATGGTAGGGGAGAATAAAAAGCCAACAAATGGTTTTGTTGTCGTGTTAGAAGGAACAAGAGAGGACTGAGTAGATGAGATATATTGAATGAGAAAATAATGAGCGAAACAAGAATACCAATGAGCCATTAGAAGGGAATGTTGAGACCTTGGAATCCCATGAAAGAAGAAATCAAAGGCTGGCTGAGAACCAAAGAACTAGAGTTTGCACAACAAGATAGTAGAAACCCTAGAATCACACCTTGCAAATATCTGGATAAATATGTGTTTACTGATCTACACGGATTCTTTTTCTGTGATTTTCTGCATCTACTATAAGAGTGGATACTAAGGTTGAAGGATAACCACACGACGAACTGGATCTAATAGCTAGATTGGACTCAGGTACAGATTGAGCAGTTACAACAGGTGAAAAACAAATTCACTCTTGCAATAGACTTTTGGCTTGACAGTATTGTGGCAGGTTTCATCACTGAATTTGTAGTTGACACAATGAGGTCATACAATGCAACAGAGCAATAATTTCTACGTGGACCTAGAGGAAGGTACATTCAATCCTTGTATACTTCTATTAAGATACTACTATATAACAAAGGTGTAATGACAATGGAATTAGACAACTAAAATTCCCTGTGTGCATGGGGGAAGGGGGGGAAACACTGATAGAGAGAGGACAAATGAAAGGAGGTGAGGATAAAGAAATGAAGGAGGAGGAACCCTTGGACCTGATCATGATGGATGAAGACCAGATCAAGTGGATCTTGGTGCCATCAAGAACAATGCGTAGCAGAGTACCCTACCAATATAAGGTTAATACAAAGAATAGAGTCATAGCCGCGAGGGAAGGCTTGGCGAGCGATGAGGAAGAGGTAGAGGATCTCTGGGATGTGGATCATATTGAGGAAATCCTACATGAAATGTATGAGAGGAACACTAGAGGCCCAAGAACGGAAGGAGAAGGAAGCCATTCTATCCATATTAATGTCAGTGTGGAACCCATAAACCCATGTGTGACTAATACACCAAAGAGAACACCATCGTTTAGACAATCGAAGTTTGGAGGAATTCCGACAGGAAGAAGTACATCTACCCTAGGAGAAACAACTAGAGGATCCATTTCAGGAAACACTAGTCAAGTATCTACACCACGCGGAGGAGGAAGTAGTTCAGTATTCAGAATGGCAGGACACGATCCCACTATCATATTACCATAATTTCGAGGAGAAGCAACAGAAGACCCTGAGAAGCATTTGTTCATTTGTTCAAAGATCTAGGAGGCAAAACAGATCACTGATGAAGATACCAAACTCACACAGCTAGTGATTACGCTAAGAGACTGTGCACTAGACTAGTACATGAGGCTAGACACAAACAGTTCCCCTGGGATGACGAGGACATTGGAAGACATTAAGAATATACTGATCAATGAGTTCCATAAGCCAAGATTAGAGGACCAGTACATGAATGAGATGATCAAGATAAGACATAAACCAAGAGAATTTGTATGGGATATTGACCATAGATTCAAGCGACTAAAGGGAAAACTAAAATACCTTATTACCGAGATGCAACATCGACACCTGTTTGTCAACTCACTACTCCCACACTTAAAATATCCCTTATGACAATAGAAATTTCAGATGCAGGTAGAGGCTCTACAAGAAACCTTGCAACTGGAAGAGAACCAGTACCAACAGATAGACCCATCTATTGAGGAATTAAAGGATGATTTGAAGAATCTAACATTTCAACTAAACCAGAATAAGAACAAGGACAAACGAGAATTTGTTTGGTGCACCACATGCAGGATGGAAGGGCACCACAAGAAAAAATGCCCAACACTCGCGCAGTATATGGAAATAGGTATTCCAAATCCACTACCAAAGGGAGGATTATGGTGTGAAATATGAAAGAAGCTGGGTCATGACCCTTATCACTGCACGATGATACAAAAATACTAGACAGATCCAAATAATTCATATTGCACCTTTTATAAGTCAGTAGGCCACATCAACAAATATTGTAGAACTATGGATCCAATGCAAGAAATAACATTAGATGCATATAGGGTACCTGCCAAAATGATGACTAGGCAAGCAGCGCCACAATTCAATCAAGCCCCAACTCCATACAATACTATGCAGCAACAGTACAATATTGTGAAACAACAGTACGATACTGCGCAACAACCATACAATAATGTATAACTGTAGTATAACCTGACACATCCCTAGTACAATATCGTGCAGTACAATCAGGCACCATAGTATAACACGTCAAGAGGTGACCGAGGAGGAGGTTTCGGACGCGGTAGAGGACTAGTCACATGTCACAATTGTCAGCAACCAGGACATTATGCATGGGAATGTACACTTCCACCAACAACTTGTATGTATTGTCGTGCATCAGACCACAATACTGAGGAATTTTCGACACTAATAGTAAAGATTCAGGAAAGGAGGAACTAGAACAATCATAATGTCTAGCGGATTTCAACCAAAGCTCGAGATGACGTACGAAACATAAATATAGTCACTCACGGAGGAACGAAAACATGAAATGACGTAGTTCGACAGGAACCATCATAGAACCAATGGGTAAAGAAGAACACTGAACCATGAAATAAGTTTGATGCCCCCAAAGAAAAGAAGACCTTTAAGGAAGCTAGACAAGAATTTCAGAAGGAGGACACAAGATCAAATTCAACTATGCAACAATGCAAGGAAGCCCCGAAATATGAGATTCTGCCATCATTGGATCAAACAAACGAAATGCATCCCAAGGTATAAGTAAGTACAATCAAAGTATTTTTTCAATCATGCGTGAAAGTATTAAGTGATCCTTCATCTGTGAAAACATTCCAAAACATACTAGAGAAATGTAGCAGCGAGACGGAAGAAAAACTAGAACCAAAAATTGTCAATCAACTACACACTAGAAGAAGAACAAGTAGGGAATTTAGACTAAATGCTAACATTGGGGATTTAAACATGGGAGCAATTATACTATACCTAGGATCTTAAGTGAATGTGCTACCCAAGAAGACTTGGTAATGTATAGGAGAGCCAACAATAGGATACTCAAATGTCCAATTAAAACTAGCAAACCAACATAGAGTCCTACCAATATGTAGACTGAAAGGAGTGACAGTAGATCTTGATGGGGTACACACTAAAGAAGATTTTGAAGTCATTGAAATAGTGGATGGAACAAAGCCTTACCCAACACTTCTTGGTCTAGATTGGGCGTTTGAAAACCATACCATAATCAATTTGAAAACTAGGAAAATGACAATTGAATCCGGAGAATATAGGGTCATAGCACCACTAGATCCATCGGAAGGGGAGAGGTTCGTAGAACCCACTAGCCTGGACTTAGAGGAGATCAGACAGTCGTACAAAAAAACTATGTGTGATGAGGATTATGTAAACCCAACTGCAGACGGGGTACTCAATTGGCGGAGCATTACTTCATGTGCAACAGACTCAAAAATCGGGTTAGAAAACTGGCAGCAGGGACCACACGAAGTATCCACGCGAAGATGTGAAAGAATAGACCGCACAGTAAGATGGTAGACATAGAAATCAAAGAACCACCCAGTTTCCACAGACTAAATATTTTTGAAACATTCTTGACACAATACGAATACGAAGTATTAGAAAACTAGCGACTGTTATCAATTGACTTAGCACTTAAGGCCACACCCGCAAGATGGTGGGGCACACATAAAATGTAACACCATCAGCCTCACACTGACTGCGCATGCCACTCCTCAGACACTTTACTTAGCTCTGAAACCATCTTTGTAACATTCCCAGCCTACAAATTTCAGACTACATGAGGGAACACTTTTGTTCTCTCGCTGTGGAACATACTGTAACATACCCAGTATTCAACTGAGCTATGCCACATAAATTTTCACTTCAAACTGCATGCAATTATAACATATACATACAACACTCTTGTGGAAGCTTTACATATAA
>ML798458.1:0-11451 GCA_009831015.1 Picea engelmannii | reverse complement strand
TAACAATGCCTTCCATTTAGATTTGCCTCCTTATATGCAAATGTATGCAGTTGTTAATGTTGAGAATTTGAAATTGTATGAGCCTCCTTTGATTGATGATCAAGGGGAACATGTTCAGATTCCTTTTATAGATTATTTCTCCCCAGAATATCTTACAGAACTACATGAAGACACAATCCTTGACAGGAGAATGAGAACTTCAAAATGAGGAAATGTGGAATATCTTCGAATTGGTCTTAAAGGCACAAATCCAAGAAAAGCCAAGTGGATTGAGGTTGGAAAGGTGAGGGAACTATACCCTCATCTTCAGATAGACTGAAAATAGTCCTTTGGAGGTCCAAAATCTTTCCAATGGGGAGGTGTGATCCAAGGGATCAAATTTTATTAAAAAATTCAATGTGTTCAGAATCACTTCAAATCCAACGGGTGCGTAGGCCTCATTGTCAAAAACCCAACGCAACTTGTTTGGGTTCAAACGGACGTCATATGAGTGAGATATCGTGTTCTGTTCAAATCGTCAAACATGCAAAAACAATGTGTTGACTGTACAGTCCGTACGGATGCTGACGTGGCAGGGCCATACGAAACATGGCAAAAGCTAAGTTGGCAGGGTCATATGACACGTGGCAGGTGTTGGTTGGCAGTTGGACGATGAATCATTTCTTGACATGTGGCATTGGTGGCGAATGGATTGGTGACACATGGCCCAAACAAGGGCTGCCACGTATCACCTTGGATATGGTTTAAAACTTATGTAGTCAGCAGGACTCGACCCCACAACCTCCAAGCAAGGGGAAGAGATTTGGGAAGGGCCGCCCAATCGGTGCACCCACCTATGGTTCTTAACATATATATGTTATAAAATTTATTTGAATTGCAAATCTTTTGAAATGGGGGCATGGTCTGGGCCAGGGATAAGCCCCGGCCCCCGGTCATATGTATACACCATATAACCACCTACCCGAGCACGTTTTCTCAAATGCAATCGGAGCCTGCGCACTTGACACTTGGTGCATTTCCATAGAGTTTAAACCTTGGCCTTTTTGTATGTGCGCATGGTCACATGCTGACCCATATGTCCATGGTTTTGGTGGTTAGGGGATAGGTGCTCCCTAACCATCCTATAGTTCACACCATTTTGTGGTTGCACCTGGTGCTAGGTTTTAACACAAATATGCATGTTGGGGCTAGGTTGAAGAGGCAGAGGTGCATTTTTGCGATCCAGAGACAACAAGTTTGAAGGGGAACTTCCAGGAAGCCTATCTTCTTCAATTTTTGGCCAAACGAGGTGCCGAAAAAGCCCAGCTAGGGGTTTTTGGACGTTCTGAAGCCATTGGAGCCATCTATTTGGAATTTTGAGAATTTTAAAGCACATATTTTAGCACTTTGAGAAAATAATACAAAAGATCCATTGGAAGCTGGACTAGGAGATGTAGCCCAAGAGAGGAGTGAACTCCTTTAACATTTGTTGTGTTATGTGTTTTCTGTTAACTGTTATTTGCTGCTAATTATATGCATCCTAAATGTGTAATTTCTATAAATGTTGTGTTTGCAAATTGATCCATTTTCATATTAAAACTTGCAAATATTTTCAAGAATACAAGTCTTTATCATTTTTAGATTAGTCAGGCCCGTGAGCAATTATCTGAGTGAGAGAATTGCTGGGGAATTGATTCTTGAAGGTGCTGAATTGTAGCTACAGTGATCTGAGACTTTTGGTTCAGCCTGTTGTTGAAGCCCTCGAAGGGAAGTGGGGCACCCGAGGGACTGTTGAGAAGAGAAGGAGCACACTTCCTTGGGTGGGACAGGCATGTGGGGAATGAGAGGCTGTAGGTTGTTAGTTGAGTGAGAACCTAAGACAGAGTCTTTCCTATTATCTATGAGCCTTTAGCCTAGTTAGGGATTCCTTTACCTGGGTGGATTTTAGTCCCATCTTGGGGGTGAATCACTGTTGAGAGTGATGAACAATGTAGTCTAAGGTTGGTAGATTCATGGACGGTCTGCACAAAGTTGGTGACAATATTTCCAAGATAACTACCAATTGTGTGATAAATTTACATGTTGCAATGTTATTTACGTGCTTATGTTACAGTTTATCATATGTGTGATTATAACTGTCTGTATGTTTATGGGTATTTCCCTATATATGCTGCATGTCTTTGTTTACTATTATTTCAGTATGAAATTGTATATTTACAGAACATGATTGTTTGTTTACATTATATGTAAAGCTTCCACAAGAGTGTTGTATGTATATGTTATAATTGCATGCAGTTTGAAGTGAAAATTTATGTGGCATAGCTCAGTTGAATACTGGGTATGTTACAGTATGTTCCACAGCGAGAGAACAAAAGTGTTCCCTCATGTAGTCTGAAATTTGTAGGCTGGGAATGTTACAAAGATGGTTTCAGAGCTAAGTAAAGTGTCTGAGGAGTGGCATGCGCAGTCAGTGTGAGGCTGATGGTGTTACATTTTATGTGTGCCCCACCATCTTGCGGGTGTGGCCTTAAGTGCTAAGTCAATTGATAACAGTCGCTAGTTTTCTAATACTTCGTATTCGTATTGTGTCAAGAATGTTTCAAAAATATTTAGTCTGTGGAAACTGGGTGGTTCTTTGATTTCTATGTCTACCATCTTACTGTGCGGTCTATTCTTTCACATCTTCGCGTGGATACTTCGTGTGGTCCCTGCTGCCAGTTTTCTAACCCGATTTTTGAGTCTGTTGCACATGAAGTAATGCTCCGCCAATTGAGTACCCCGTCTGCAGTTGGGTTTACATAATCCTCATCACACATAGTTTTTTTGTACGACTGTCTGATCTCCTCTAAGTCCAGGCTAGTGGGTTCTACGAACCTCTCCCCTTCCGATGGATCTAGTGGTGCTATGACCCTATATTCTCCGGATTCAATTGTCATTTTCCTAGTTTTCAAATTGATTATGGTATGGTTTTCAAACGCCCAATCTAGACCAAGAAGTGTTGGGTAAGGCTTTGTTCCATCCACTATTTCAATGACTTCAAAATCTTCTTTAGTGTGTACCCCATCAAGATCTACTGTCACTCCTTTCAGTCTACATATTGGTAGGACTCTATGTTGGTTTGCTAGTTTTAATTGGACATTTGAGTATCCTATTGTTGGCTCTCCTATACATTACCAAGTCTTCTTGGGTAGCACATTCACTTAAGATCCTAGGTATAGTATAATTGCTCCCATGTTTAAATCCCCAATGTTAGCATTTAGTCTAAATTCCCTACTTGTTCTTCTTCTAGTGTGTAGTTGATTGACAATTTTTGGTTCTAGTTTTTCTTCCGTCTCGCTGCTACATTTCTCTAGTATGTTTTGGAATGTTTTCACAGATGAAGGATCACTTAATACTTTCACGCATGATTGAAAAAATACTTTGATTGTACTTACTTATACCTTGGGATGCATTTCGTTTGTTTGATCCAATGATGGCAGAATCTCATATTTCGGGGCTTCCTTGCATTGTTGCATAGTTGAATTTGATCTTGTGTCCTCCTTCTGAAATTCTTGTCTAGCTTCCTTAAAGGTCTTCTTTTCTTTGGGGGCATCAAACTTATTTCATGGTTCAGTGTTCTTCTTTACCCATTGGTTCTATGATGGTTCCTGTCGAACTACGTCATTTCATGTTTTCGTTCCTCCGTGAGTGACTATATTTATGTTTCGTACGTCATCTCGAGCTTTGGTTGAAATCCGCTAGACATTATGATTGTTCTAGTTCCTCCTTTCCTGAATCTTTACTATTAGTGTCGAAAATTCCTCAGTATTGTGGTCTGATGCACGACAATACATACAAGTTGTTGGTGGAAGTGTACATTCCCATGCATAATGTCCTGGTTGCTGACAATTGTGACATGTGACTAGTCCTCTACCGCGTCCGAAACCTCCTCCTCGGTCACCTCTTGACGTGTTATACTATGGTGCCTGATTGTACTGCACGATATTGTACTAGGGATGTGTCAGGTTATACTACAGTTATACATTATTGTATGGTTGTTGCGCAGTATCGTACTGTTGTTTCACAATATTGTACTGTTGCTGCATAGTATTGTATGGAGTTGGGGCTTGATTGAATTGTGGCGCTGCTTGCCTAGTCATCATTTTGGCAGGTACCCTATATGCATCTAATGTTATTTCTTGCATTGGATCCATAGTTCTACAATATTTGTTGATGTGGCCTACTGACTTATAAAAGGTGCAATATGAATTATTTGGATCTGTCTAGTATTTTTGTATCATCGTGCAGTGATAAGGGTCATGACCCAGCTTCTTTCATATTTCACACCATAATCCTCCCTTTGGTAGTGGATTTGGAATACCTATTTCCATATACTGCGCGAGTGTTGGGCATTTTTTCTTGTGGTGCCCTTCCATCCTGCATGTGGTGCACCAAACAAATTCTCGTTTGTCCTTGTTCTTATTCTGGTTTAGTTGAAATGTTAGATTCTTCAAATCATCCTTTAATTCCTCAATAGATGGGTCTATCTGTTGGTACTGGTTCTCTTCCAGTTGCAAGGTTTCTTGTAGAGCCTCTACCTGCATCTGAAATTTCTATTGTCATAAGGGATATTTTAAGTGTGGGAGTAGTGAGTTGACAAACAGGTGTCGATGTTGCATCTCGGTAATAAGGTATTTTAGTTTTCCCTTTAGTCGCTTGAATCTATGGTCAATATCCCATACAAATTCTCTTGGTTTATGTCTTATCTTGATCATCTCATTCATGTACTGGTCCTCTAATCTTGGCTTATGGAACTCATTGATCAGTATATTCTTAATGTCTTCCAATGTCCTCGTCATCCCAGGGGAACTGTTTGTGTCTAGCCTCATGTACTAGTCTAGTGCACAGTCTCTTAGCGTAATCACTAGCTGTGTGAGTTTGGTATCTTCATCAGTGATCTGTTTTGCCTCCTAGATCTTTGAACAAATGAACAAATGCTTCTCAGGGTCTTCTGTTGCTTCTCCTCGAAATTATGGTAATATGATAGTGGGATCGTGTCCTGCCATTCTGAATACTGAACTACTTCCTCCTCCGCGTGGTGTAGATACTTGACTAGTGTTTCCTGAAATGGATCCTCTAGTTGTTTCTCCTAGGGTAGATGTACTTCTTCCTGTCGGAATTCCTCCAAACTTCGATTGTCTAAACGATGGTGTTCTCTTTGGTGTATTAGTCACACATGGGTTTATGGGTTCCACACTGACATTAATATGGATAGAATGGCTTCCTTCTCCTTCCGTTCTTGGGCCTCTAGTGTTCCTCTCATACATTTCATGTAGGATTTCCTCAATATGATCCACATCCCAGAGATCCTCTACCTCTTCCTCATCGCTCGCCAAGCCTTCCCTCGCGGCTATGACTCTATTCTTTGTATTAACCTTATATTGGTAGGGTACTCTGCTACGCATTGTTCTTGATGGCACCAAGATCCACTTGATCTGGTCTTCATCCATCATGATCAGGTCCAAGGGTTCCTCCTCCTTCATTTCTTTATCCTCACCTCCTTTCATTTGTCCTCTCTCTATCAGTGTTTCCCCCCCTTCCCCCATGCACACAGGGAATTTTAGTTGTCTAATTCCATTGTCATTACACCTTTGTTATATAGTAGTATCTTAATAGAAGTATACAAGGATTGAATGTACCTTCCTCTAGGTCCACGTAGAAATTATTGCTCTGTTGCATTGTATGACCTCATTGTGTCAACTACAAATTCAGTGATGAAACCTGCCACAATACTGTCAAGCCAAAAGTCTATTGCAAGAGTGAATTTGTTTTTCACCTGTTGTAACTGCTCAATCTGTACCTGAGTCCAATCTAGCTATTAGATCCAGTTCGTCGTGTGGTTATCCTTCAACCTTAGTATCCACTCTTATAGTAGATGCAGAAAATCACAGAAAAAGAATCCGTGTAGATCAGTAAACACATATTTATCCAGATATTTGCAAGGTGTGATTCTAGGGTTTCTACTATCTTGTTGTGCAAACTCTAGTTCTTTGGTTCTCAGCCAGCCTTTGATTT
Source organism: Picea engelmannii (assembly GCA_009831015.1). NCBI lineage: Eukaryota > Viridiplantae > Streptophyta > Pinopsida > Pinales > Pinaceae > Picea > Picea engelmannii. The sequence goes on along the minus strand of ML798458.1, from coordinate 5,418 downwards.
CTTCTTTCATGGGATTCCAAGGTCTCAACATTCCCTTCTAATGGCTCATTGGTATTCTTGTTTCGCTCATTATTTTCTCATTCAATATATCTCATCTACTCAGTCCTCTCTTGTTCCTTCTAACACGACAACAAAACCATTTGTTGGCTTTTTATTCTCCCCTACCATCTGATTTATTGACCCAGGGTTCATGTCTTTCAGGTTTCCAACAAAGCCTCTAAAACTATCAGCCCTCTTGGTAAACCAAAAGGAAACACAGTACACAGAGTGCACTATGTAGTCTCACCCGAGATAACTTTAAATGGGTGGTTGTAAGACTCAGTTGTTTACAGCCTAGGATCGAGTATGCGATAGGGGTTTATTAATACGAGCCATATACTATGGATTGTGATTGCAACCCACTATTACTCATAGGTGTGTATCTATATTTCATAGTTTATTTCTTGAACATCACAATCATATTCCATAACAATGTATTAACTCATCCATTAAGCATAACAATTAACTGCTAAAAGAAGACAAAGATATACATGCATTCATCACATTACACAAATATTTCCACGGTTCACCCCCTCTTGGGCTATGTCCACAAAGATTTCGATCTTGACTCTTTTATTATGGTAGTTCTGCATCTCCAGTGCTGCTCACTTACAATTCCCTCGTATGGGTAAGATCTGTATGAGGCGAACTAGATCGCACCAAGATCCACATCCTACGATCTAATCCCCAGATCTTCCTTCTTTCCTCTGTTCTTAGCTCAACACTTACAAAATTGGTCCATAACCATATTACATAACGCATCAACTCATACATAGCTATGATAGAACATTACAAAAGATGAACTAATACAAAAGCGAATCAACCTCTATATGATACCTGTGTTTCTCTATTTATATATATCGGGATCTTCATCCATTTACAATGTATTACCAAAACCCTAAACCTACCGACATTAGGTCTTCCTCCCATGCACGCATGTTGTTTTTCCTCCAGCTGTCTCTTTCCTTGTGCACACTTTCTTGCATGCGCACGTGTTTTGTTACCTTCCAGCTGTTACTTCCATTTTTGCACACTTTCTTTCCCACGATCATCCTTCTTTCCACTTCGGCCTGGTGCCAACACAGAGTATACATACCCACTGATGGAGGATGATGGAATTGGGCCACACACATATAAGTGAATGAGTTCTAAGACTCTTTCTTTACTGTCTCTCTTCAGAAAAGGGTTCTTGATATTCTTCCCTTGTGCACATCCATTGCACACACCTTCATGGTCAACATTGAGTTCTGGTAGACATGTGACTTCCTTGCATACATATGGTAATTCCTTGTAGTTGATGTGGGATAATATTCTATGCCAAAGTTCACATGGATTCTCAATGGCATGGGTCATGGTTGCTTCTGAGTGAACCTTTAGATTATACAAACCACATTCTTCTTTTCCAATAACGATTGCTTCTTTCATAGTTTTTCCTTTAGCCCACATAAGAACTTCTCCATCTATAAAGGGAAATCTGAATCCTTTCTTTTATAGAGCTGATATGGAGAGTAGGTTATTTGTCAAATCGGTTACATAGAGTACATCCTTCATCTTCATTAGAGTCCCTGAGTTAAGATTGTAGTTTTATTCTCCTACTCCCTTGATAGGGTATTGATAATCATCTCCAAGTGTAACTTTATGAGAAAACTTATTTTCTGAAAGGCAAGAGAGAATATATCTTTGACCTATCATGTGCTTGGAAGAACCACTATCAATGAGCCAAGTGTCCTCTCTAGGTGATACTGATACTGAGAGGGCCGAGATTAAGACATAGTCTTCAATCCGTTCTCTTATCATCTTTGTGGGTGGCTCTTCATATTCAACTACATGGGCATGGTGCCTCTTATTTTTCCTCTTGTATTCTTCTCGTCTAGATAGACAATGTCTCACAATATGTCCCATATTGTCACAATGGTAGCATTGATAAGATGAGAAGTCTCTTTCTTTTCTTTGTCCTTTCTTCTGAAATCTCTTTGGTTGAGATTATTTATGTATGAATTTTTTTTTGGGGGTGAGACTCTTTATGAGTTTCTTTCTAAAAGTAAGACTTCTTTCTTCCCCATTTAGTATGAGTATCTAGGGCTTGATCTTCGTCTCTTGATAGTAAAGCTTCCCATTTAGCTACTCTTGATTCTTCTTGAATACATTCTTCCCAAAGACTGTCAAATTTTAGTTTCTTCGTTTTGGCACAAACAATTTGGATGAATGCATCCCATGGTCTTGTAAGACAATTAAGGGCCATCATTATGAGTTCATATTCATTTATAGTATCTCCAATTGCTTCTAGTTGTTCTTTGAATTGAGATATTTTGGAGAAATATTCTTGGATCGATTCTCCTTTCTGCATCCTTGTATTCTTGAGTTGAGTTCCTAGATTCATATTCCGATTTATGTTCTTTCCTTCATATAACCTGGTTAGGGCCTCAAACATTTATTTTGGAGTATTCTTTGAAGACACTTGAGGAATCAAGTGATCTTTGATAGAATACACAATGATTCTTTTGGCCCTAATTATGTCCTTTTGGTATTTTTGTTTATCTGTAGCATTAGTAGGTTCTGTTACTTCTTCTTTGATGAATCTTTCTAGGTAATTCTCTTCAATACAGAGTCCAATCCTATACTTCTAGGAATGGAAGTTTTTCACACCTTCTAGCTTGTCATAAGGCTTAGTGCTTGCAAACATCTTTTACCTGGAGCTAGGAAAATGACCAAAAAATGAAAATGCTAAAAATTGAATTCTAAACTTACCAGGAGGTGCACTTGGCTGAGGCGAGTAGCCTGGTGTGGTTATATTTAAAAAAATATGAATTTTACCCCTTCAAACTTGATAAATGGATTTCTCGACTGGTGCTTCTGGTTTTCTAGTACTTCTAGTACTTTGGTACTTCTGGTACTCTGGTACTTCTGGTTTTCTGGTACTTCTGGTACTTTGTGAAAAATAGGGTTTCACTTTCTGGGAGATCTAGCCACTGAAAATTTGCGCTGAGGATGCTAAAGTGATCCTTGAGGAAGGGTGCACTTTTCTAGATGGTTTTGGGGATGAAATTCTTCTTCAATAAAAAACCCTAATTTGCATGTACGATAATAGTGACGTTTTTTCTCTTTTTCTTATGAAAGATGCTCTCTTCAACTTATCTCTGATACCATGTTAAGGTTTAAGATATTATTAGGTTTATTTTCAATTTACTAGATAACCATAACATAGATAGGATCATTGAGAAATACACAATCACAAGAGACACATCATTTATCCTGGGAAATCATCATGGGGGAGAAAACCCAACAAAAAATTCCTTAATATATATATCCAATACAATGCCAAGAGATAACTCAAACAATACAAAAAGTCCTATAGCAAGAATGCGCCTCTCTCTCTCTTCTTTCTTCTTCAACTGCAGCTCCAAACTTGCGCTCTGATGAACAAGTGAGTGTGTGTACAAATGAGGTTCTAGCCTCTCTTATTTATACAATCTGGCAGGTGTGAACATAAGTGTCTTTTCACTGGCAGGGACAACTTCTCATTATGTGTGGTTATAACCACCTTTAATTAATATTGGGGACGACTTCTCATTCTTCCTATTATAATTAGGTTTTGACCAATCTGCAAAAGGGGATTTGGTCATTTACAATACCCGACATGATCAATCTGCAAATAGGGATTGATCAAATGAATAATAAATCAATAATAAATAGAATACTCTTTGTAGTTATAATATTTCAACACAAAAGCGGTGTGGATCCAAACCACCTTTGACAGCCCCACAATCACATGCTTATATAACGACAAATCTAAGAGAAACATGTGGTAGTCCCCTAGCCATTCAACCTCATCTTGATCATGAGGGTTCAGTTAATAAAAGAAAGGACTGGTGGTTGAAACCTCGACTCACTCAACAATTAGAAAGCATGGAGGGTCTGGCCATGGAGATAGAAGACTGTCAGCTCAAGGTACCACAATGGACGATTTTTCCTGCAAGCCCATGCTAAACTAAATTTATGTCTGACAGGAGGATACATGCACAGTCTGACAGAAGAAGGCGCATACGTAAAGCCTTGAATGGGATGGTCAGATCACACTCCTAGAATTTGTGGACTAATATAAATAGATCAAATTAGATTTTTTAAAGAAGGGGAGTTCTTTATAGGCTAGAGAGCCGAGAGTTTAGGAGAAGGGATCTATAAATTTTCTATTTGTATGCTTGAGGGCTTGGATTGTAAATATATGTTATTGAAGATTCCTTTGAATCATTTTTATTAGACCATCTTCTTAGTTTACATTTTTCTCTTCTTTTCTTCTTGTCTGAATGTAATCTCTCTAATTTATGGATCCCTGATGCGATGGAGGTTATGTTGCTATCATGCCCATTTTTCATGGTTCGTAAAATTTTGTTTGTTTTTCTTCTTGTCTGAATGTTATCTCCCTGATTTATGGATCCCTGAGGCGATGGAGGTTTTGTTGCTATCATGCCCATATTTCATGGTTCGTCATATTTTCTCTGTTTTTCTTCTTGTATGAATGTAATATCTCTGATTTATGGATCCCCGTAGAGATGGAGGTTCTGTTGCTATCATGCCCATCTTTCAGGGTTCGTCGGATTTTCTCTATTTTTCTCATTGTCTGGATGTAATATCTTTGATTTATGGATCCTTGAGGAGATGGAGGATCTTTTGCTATCATGCCCATCTTTCATGGTTCACCAAACATTTTATTTCTTATTCTCCTCATCACCACATTAATCCTTTTATTTGATAGGTGGTTTAAATTCCTTCCTTATCCACGATACTTATGACTCTATAGCCCAATGGTCTCGAACTAATTTGTAGTTACTTATGTTATATTTTCCTCTCTTTACAGTCTCACTGATCCACCTTCTCAAATGATTTAATCCTTTAAATTTATTTTGATGGGTATTTGGCTTATCCTCTTGCATTCAGAGGGTGACTCTCAGTGCTAACATTAATGACGTCATTACTAGGGACGAAAGTTAATATATCTTCCTTGGGAGAATGAAAACAACCAGATATGATCTTTGATGGTGAACAAAGACTAGACACATTTAGACTGCATATCATTCACTTGACAACTCCATGGTTAAAGAATCCAGTGGAGACTCCACAGTTTTAAGAAGTCATACTTTCATATGGAAGCCATTTTGGCTCGGAAGTTTTCTCCTTTTAATTTCTCTTATGTTTATGATCTTCCAAATGTTGTTCCTACTATGGATGAGTGGGGTGATTTTTTGCCCATATTTGGAGAACATAGAGATGAAAACCCTACAGAGCATCTGCTTGAGTTTCATGAACTCATGCATCAGTGGAGAATACATCATGACGATGTATTAATGAAGATGTTCATGTACTCATTAAAGGGATATGCTC
>ML798457.1:473108-500894 GCA_009831015.1 Picea engelmannii | reverse complement strand
ATGGTTAGGTTCAAAAGTAATGTAAAGTGTTATGCAAAACAAATTAAACATATAGTGATGAGAAAGGACGTTGTATACCTTGGGGTGATAAGATGAAGTGATAATATGAGTCTAAATACAGGTGATGAAGGGTATAACAATGGAAAAAAGTATGAGCAAAAAGGTACAATATGTGGTCCCAACAATCATATCTGTACGGGTCCGAAAAAGAGATAAAAGTTTACCCGGTTACGTTCTCATATTGTTGAGCTCGAGAACGAACTAAGACTATGCTCATAAATACGACAAGGTGAAATATTCATAAGAACTTCCAAGAAACCTGCGATGCCAGAAACTACAAACCAGAGTTTAGTGAAGCCATTTACACCATTAGAGAAACCCAAAAAACAACCATACCTTATAAAAAATGAAATTCTATAAATAACAATTGATTTGGAAACTTATTTACCATTTCATTTGTAAGGATTTGTGGAGTGTTGGAGAATCCCAATTGGAGCAAATCTTGTTTTTCTCGCTACCGGAGCTACGATTGATCATTTCGCACACCGTTCGAACCAGGTATGTGTTCGTCCTTTTACTCTTTCAATTGTATGTCTTCAAATTGAGTTTCAATGCATCATTTATTTAAAACACAAAGCCCTAGGTCGCCCTTCTTTGAACCAAATCGGCCTCTTTTTGGAAATTAATAAAATGAGGTAATTATTTTACAAAAATGTGTTAGAGAAGGGTTGTCAGGATGCCTACACCCTCACAATCAATTGGGCCAACCATTTTAGCAAAAGAAATTCATGAAAATTCCCCTCAATGGCCCATGCACCCCCTCAAATCGTTTTTGCACTTTTAACATGTTTTAATCATTATGTGGAAAATATTAAAGGGCATGGTGGTCAAAAAGAGTGTTTGGTTTCTTTTAGATGACATGGGCATTAGATTTTATGTTTTTAAAATGCTTTTTGAAAATCGCCGAAATTACAAAAACGTGAGGAATAATGAAATTTTTGATTTTTTTTTGTTTTGTAGGTGTCTTTGGAAATCATGATTGAATGGAAAGAGAGGGAACATGAGATGGATGATTTATCCTCTCTACGGAGTCCTCGTACGCAGGCTGCTTTGCGAGCCTTAGGCTTGCTCAAGTTTTTCAAATTGCAAAAAATGAAAAGAGAGATTCTACTGCTTGAGCACATGATTGGCCTTTGGGACGTTGCGGAACAGGGATTCCGTATTGGTACACAACTCATAACCATTGAGTTGGAAGATGTGTACTTTATGATCGATCTCTCGAAAAGAGGGGCCCTTATAGCTTTCACTGGGCAGAGGGAATTACCTGAGCAGGTGGATGTGTATCTGGCATGCCACTGCATTTCGGGAGCAAGGTTGGTAGGGGGAAGGATCCCTATCAAGGATATACGAGATCTTCTGCTTCAATCTATATTATTTTCTATCACAAGCGTGACTGGTAGCACTAGTGCTCATTTGGCATCGAGATCACAGGTGGCCTATGGTGTTCAGTGTTTAGAGCCAACACTGTTCAATTGGAGTGCAACGTTCCTTCGGAATGTGAAGGAACAGATCTCACAGTGTAGGAATGGCCAAAAGCAGTTTGGCTATGGCATGTTCTTAGTCTCATTTTTCTTGGAGCGCATCCCTCAGATGCAGCCTCAGATAGCACTGGCGGTACGACCAGTGGATGAGCCTCGGATGGAGAGGTGGACTAGTCTGTCTCCAAGGCTAGTTTCAGAGTCAGAGTTCCACTTTACTGGTGATTTCTTTGCCTGGTTGAGACGGTAGTGCCTCTGGATAGAGGACTTCCCATACGCCGATGTAGACTTTTGTGGGAGTATGGACTTGATTTTTCCCGCGGGGGAAGATTGGGACGAGTCAGGTAAGAGACTAAGTCGTACCTTGTCTAGTTTTATTTTTTAAGTTTTTGATGTATATGTATTTTTTTGGGTATGTAAAAGAGTCTTATCATATGTTTTGTTTCCAACGTGCAGACAAGGGAGTAGTCACATAGATGATTTTAGGGTCTAAACTTCGCTCATGGGCTATTTTTCCATGGTTTTTCCAAAAACAAGATTCGCTATTTTAAAAATGATTCGCCCAAATTCTATAGGATAAAATTATTTTACCTTACAAATCGCCAAAATTTTATAAAAACTATATAAAATCCTTAGAAATTTGAATATTTTTACAAAATTATCGCCAAACATTTATAGTTGGGGTATGAAGGATTAGTAATATTCGCCAAGGTTTCTATATTTTAAAATAAATTTCCATCCTTAAAATCATCCCTGGAGCAGTGCGCCCTGTTGATTTACCAGTGCCAGGACGTCGTGGAGGTGCCCCAACTGCAGTAAATCCGATGGTACCAGTGGTGGGTCTCCGAGAGGTCGAAAGGAACCTCCAAGGCCTTACTATGGGCATCCCTCCTCTGTGGAGGGGGGATGTGCCCTTGCGTCTGCAGCGAGACACTGTAGGAGTGCCAGAGAACATCAATTCTCTGTTGAGGCGTGTAGTGTGTGCAGTAGTATGTTACTCACAGCACAACGCGGTGCGGGGAGATTAGAGTCTCTCCGTGATCATGTTTTTTGTATGCCTTGTCCGGTGATGTTGTATGGGTGGATGGACCCAATATTGTGCTCTTATACACACTTTTTGATGTAATGAAAACATTTATGTCACGCCATATATATATATATATATATATATATAGTTTCGAGTTTTTATGATGCCGATGATTTGTACATGATGATGTCTGTGATGTGTTTTAATTTACATGTAATGTATATTTTTTTGCTTTCCTTGAATCTTATCTGTGGGCTAAATACCGATCCATGATATAATTAGCTAATGAATCCGAAACACTATTAAGTTCTCTCAGAATGTGTCTATATTCAATGTAATCGAACATTCGTTCAAGACGACGAACTTGCAAGTGTAGATGTAGCAGGATAGGACTATGGATAGCATAGATGCGGTTGAGTTGATAAACCACGAGTTGGGAGTCTAAGTAAATAATAAAACGAGATATACCTAGGGAGGAGGCTTGGGTTAGCAGTCCAATGACAGCGTGGTATTCTGCCATATTGTTGGTTGTTGGCCCTAAACAGATGCCTCCTGATCTCACCACCTCGTCGAACTGATAAATAACCCATGTTGCCGAAGCAATGTTCCGGGTATGTCGGTTGGCGCCATCCGCGAACCCAAAAAAGATAGGAAAGGCAGACATCATCTGCGCATCAAAACACGGGCACAGTCATGAGTGGCAATGATAAAGACTTGAGCACGCGAAAGAAAAGACACACCAAACTAAAATACAATAATGTACAAAGTACAGATGCTAGGTTATCTAGGCATAGTACTTTTTAAGGTAAAGCCCGTTTCGGGGCTCTCCCAGGGAAATTCCATCATGATCTACTAGTTCGTAAGCACCTCTGTGTAAAACACGCTTCACGATGTAAGGACCGTGCCACATAAGTTCTAACTTTCATGTTCCCAATTTATCATGTGCTTGGTCATAAACGAGGACTATGTCTCCTTTTGTGAATTCTCAAGGTTGGATGGATTTTTCATATTGACTCTTAATTCATTTCTGATGTCCCTCATTAATGAGAGCAGAATCACGGCGTGTTTCGTCCAGCTTGGATAGATACAAGAATCGTTCTTCTTCCGCAGAAGTATGGGGAAAGAGTTCTACTTTCAATTTGAGTGATGGAATTTCACACTCGATTGGTAGGACAGCCTCAATGCCATAGACCAACTGGAAAGGAGTGAACCCAGTTGAGGTTTTCACAGACGTGCGATAGGCCCAGAGAGCGGAAAACAATTGTAAATGCCACAATTTCTTGTTTTCCCCTACCATGCATTGGATCATGGTTTTTAGGACTTTGTTGATAGCCTCAACTTGTCCATTTGCTTGAGGGTAGTAAGGGGATGAGTTTTCATGGAGAAAACCCAATTTGACGTGTAACTCACTCATCATCTGGTTTTTGAGGTGTGCACCATGGTCGGTGACAATGGCATGTGGTACACCAAAATGAGTAATGATGTGGTTGAAGAGGAATAGAGCTGCAGTATGGTCATCGTTCAGGAAGGTAGCCATAGCCTCAGCCCATTTTGTGAAATAATCGACGGCGACAATGATGTAACCGGGCCCCCCAGTTGAGGTAGGATTACACTGCATGAAATTGATACCCCATTTGGAAAAGGGGCCGATGGAAATAATGGGGTGCAGCGCAGTAGGGTGGGTGCGTGCCTTCTTGTTGAAGATCTGGAAGGGTGGGCATTTTTTGACGGCCTCGATGAAATCTTTGAAAATCGAGGGCCAAAAGTAGCCGGCACGTAGGATTTTTTGGGCTGTGGCCATCCCGGAAAGGTGACCGCCACAAGCGCCAAGGTGACAATCGTTCAAAATGCGTTCAGCCTCTTCGTGAATTAGACATCGCTGAAGAATGGTGTCAATACCACGACAATACAAAGTGTCACCGAGGATGAGATAACGGCGAGAGTGGTGACAGATGCGTCGACGCTCTTCGCGAGAGATGTTGGCATGAAAACGTTGAGTTTGAAGGTAGAGGAGAATGTCTCCATACCAAGGGTCATAAGTGTTGATGAGGAAGAGAGATTCATCAGGGAGAGAATCTCTAGGTTCAATATTTTCATCGGCAGAAGGGAGAGCACAGATGAGCTCGGCAAACACCAGGGATTTTTTGGCTTTAGCCTTCGTAAACTCAAGATCGAATTCTTGGAGGATAATGATCCATTTAGAATATTTGCCCCCAATTACTTGACACGTCAGGATGTGGTACATGGGGTTGGATTCTGCGATTATCGTGGTGGTGCATAACAGGATGTAGTGGCGGAATCTTTGGACAGCAATGACGGCTTCCATGGCCAGTTTCTCAACATGCAAATATCTGAGTTCGGGTCTGGATAGACTCTTGCTCAGATAATAAATCAAGTGTTCTTCACCGTTAGAGTCCTCTTGAACTAACACCATCGCAATGGTGGAAGTAGAAGCGGCCAAGTAAAAGATATAATCCTTTGTATATTCGAGAAGATGTAACAAAGGAGCGTGGGTCAAAGCGTGTTTGAGAGCATCGAATGATTGTTGGGTAGTGTCATCCCAGATGAAAGGGACGTTCTTTTGCAGTAGCCGCATAAATCCTTTAGTGATCTCGACGTAATTGCAGATGAAACGGCGAAGAAAGTTTGCTTTGCCTTGCAAACTCTGGAGTTGGGTTATGTTGGTAGGTGAGGGTAAGGCTAGGATGGCCTTGATCTTTAAAGGATCCACCCTGATCCCGTCTTTGGAGACGATGAATCCGAGGAGTCGGCCGGATTCGATAGCGAAAATTCATTTATGTGGGTTCAGTCAAATACGATAGAAGCAACATCGAAGAAAAATTGCCTGCAAGTGCCCAATGTGATCGGGTCGGTTGGATGAATGGGCGGGTAAATCGTCGAGATAAGGTTCCGCGATATTCTTGATGTCATGGAAAGCGTACGACATGGCTCAATGGAAAGTAGCACCAGCATTTTTAAGGCCAAATGGTAGCTTTCGGTAGGCGAAAGTTCCCCAAGGGCAGATGAAGGTTGTCTTATGTTGATCAACAGGTAAGATTTCAATCTGGTTATATCCAGAAAAGCCATCCATGAAAGAGGAGATTACGCTTCCCGTGCAATTATCGATGATTTGATCGATAAAAGGTGTAGGGTAGCTGTCCTTGGGACACGCTTTGTTGAGATCATGATAATATATGCAAACACAGATGGTCCCTTGTTTCTTGGCAACCAGAATGAGGTTGGAGACCCATTCTATCAAAGGGACAGGGTAGATGAAGCCAGATTTTAGAAGTTTTTCAACTTCTGCCTTTATAGCTGCCAGTTTCTTGGGGTGAATCGGTCGGAGTTTCTGTCGAACTGGTTTTGTGTTAGGGTAAGTCTTGATTTCGTGTATGACGATTGAAGGTTCAATCCCTGGCATTTCCTCGTAGCTCCATGTGAAGACATTGCGGAATTCCTTGAACAAAGCGGTGTAAGAAACCACTTCGTCAGGCGTGCAATTAGCACTGAGATTAATGTTTTCCACGATACCTTCTTTGAATGAAATGTCGATTATGATTGTAGTAGAGATGTTACCCATGTTCCCCTCAGATAAAGTATCTTGAGTGAGGATAGGGGACTATGGAGCATAGGTAACATCGGGGGGGGAAGACAAATCGTATGTCTTGCACTTCTTCCAAAGGCGGAAGAAAAGAGGATCGATGGTGGTTCTCATCCCAGGGCAAATCATCAATAATGAGAATTTCCATAATGGATTCGTCCGAAGGAAAAATGTGGGAAATGTAATCAACGATAGATGATAGGGAATCTAGCCACAAAGGGCATCGAGTAAGCATCAGGTGCCAGTGAATGTGAATCGTTGGGAGAGGGAGAGGTTGATTGAATAGCTATGTATGTGGCCTCAGCTGGGCTGAGTGGCATGGTGTCACTGAGCACATCGAATTCCAAAGGACTAGGTATGATCCAAGGATTGGATGATTCCAAGGATTGATAAGGCATAGTCGAAATCATGTTGATGGCAACAATGTGGTGTGCGGTGGGTGGAAGTGGTGTAGGGAAAGTACCCATAAGGCTAGAATATTTTAATAAGCCAACACCAACGCTTTCATACATAACTAGGTGATCTCCCAAAAAAGGAATTTTGTTGGTGGCAGGGATGCGAGCATCGGGTGTACAGAAATCAAGTTGATCGATGGTGAAAATCTTTCCTTGATGGGGGAATTGTACACATCGAAACATCGACGAGGCGATGACAGTCATAGCGTAGAACCAACTTCTTCCGAGTAATAGGTTGTAATCGATGGGAGCATCGACCACCTCGACATCAACAGTAGCAGTTTTGCCGCCTAATTGAATGGCGAGGGATTGCAGTAATCCGTGAGGATGGAAACCTCGTCCATCGAAAGCGCATAACATCATAGGGGATTTGTTAAGGGCTGGTGATTTTAGGCCTTTCCAACAGGCTAGAGACATGACACAGATAGAGGCTCCCTCATCCAGGATAGTTCGGTGTATTTGTTGATTGTGAACAACAACATCAATTTGGAAAGCTAGCTGGTGGGAGAGTCACGGTTGATGATCATCCAGATTAAACGTGATGTAGTTTGATGACTTCGGATCGAAAGCACCAATGGAAGCTAAGAGCGTCCTACGTTGGTAAGGACAGTGTTGTAAAACTTCCAATGCGGACATGGCACATGGGGCTTGGGCCAAATCTTCTACAATATTGTAATTTTGGGCAGCCCGTGAATTAGGATTGAAAGTGGATTTTTAGATGGTACTCTTAGGAGGGCGTAAGATGGAGTCGAAAGAGGGTTTCTCAATCTGAAGTGGCCTGGATGGAGGGCTGACAGAAGAAGGATTAACAAAGGATGGTAAAGGATCTGGCGAAGGACCATTAGCAGTCTTCGACTTGTCGGGTTTAACTGGCGTGTCATATGTTGCAGAACGAGTGGTTAGATTAACCTTGTTAAACATGTAAATGTGTGCGCTGGTCGAGGCCTCATCCTGGGGTTGGTTGGAACTGCCCCCTAGTGTGGGGGTTTGTGTAACCAAAGATTGTTGTTGCGGAAAAGGCTGAGTAAGCACAGCGGGTTGCGAATTTCCCTTGAAAAGTTTAGCCACTTCATCGCGGTGTGGGAAATCTTGAGTGTAGTGATCGTCCCCACAAATGAGACATGGGAATTTTGGTTTTCGTTGTGGTTGTTTTCTGGCAGCAGGGGTTTGTGGTTGGGTCTTGGGTTGTTCGTTGTTATTGTTCTTCTTTGTTTTGTTTCTCGCTTTCTTCTTGCCCCCAGTTTGTTGTGAAGGGGTTGATTGGACCACATTCACATCAGAGACTTGAGTTTGGGTGGGGGTAGAAGAGGGTGCAGTCGAAATGGGAGCAGTCGTTGAAGTGGGCCGCTGAGTCGTTCCAGTGGACTGGGTGGTAGATTGGGTTTTGACGGAGCCAATAACTCCATCTGCATGCGAAGCAGTCGATGGTTTGGATGGATCATTAGTGGCATGGGTAGTGTTCGGTATAAACTCATACAGAGTACTGAATTGTGAATAGACTAAGTCTAAGTACTGAGCTAGGGCGATGGCTTCTTCCTTGGTGACCACGCCGCCCATGGAAACATCACGAGCGATCTGGGGTAATAATTATTTTGTGAACCATTATGCTTATAATTGGTCAGGGATGACCACTTTGATTAGCCTTCGTCGTCATCTCCATTCATGGATGTGATCGGAAATGTGTATGGAAGTTGTCTGACGAAGGGATGTTAATAGTTTAGTACCCGTCTTGTATCGGATGGGAAGTTGGAAGTGTGTGAGGAAGGACATGGCGAGGGAGTTGAAATCGTGAAAAGATGCACGTGGTAATTCAATGTACCATTTTGCTGCGGAACCCGTAAGTGTTCGTTGGAAAATATGCAAACGAATAGAGTCATCCATGAGGGAGTTGGATGAACACCACAAATGGAATTTCATTACATGGTTGTTTGGGTCTTCTCCAAACTTTCTGTCGAATTTTGGGATATCAGAGGGAAGTTTTGCTGGAATAGCTGGCCAAACTAGAGAATGATAAATGGGATCATTCGTTAACCGAGACAAGTCTAGAAGGTCCAGGGTGGCTAGAAAAGGTAGTTGTCGGTTAACCTGTGGGTAATTCTGGTGTGGCAGAGGGACACCAATGGGGCCCAATACTGGGTTATGTGGATAATTATAACTCATGGGCCCTCTCATGTGAGGTTGGTTTTGACCAAGGTACATAGGATTTGAAGTGTTTTGAGAAGCATGGGTGAGCAGGGGATAACCGGATGGGTTTTGAGGGTTGTGGGTTGGGTTGGGAATTTGTCCATAAGGAGGTTGTTGCGGAGCCTGAGAGTTTTGTCTTGCCAAGAATTATGGGTTTCCTGAGAAAGGAACATTCCATGGATTAGGTGCGGCAGTCACATTTTGTCCTGTGGAGGCATGCGGATTTCCTTGAAAAGGGACGCTCCACGGATTGTGTGCGACGGACTCATTTTGTCCTTGTGGTTGATGGTGGAATCCGGCTTGAGGTTGCCCCCCAGCATGAGGGTGCCACCCGAATGGAATTTTCCCTCCAGTGGGAGGATGCCCCCCAGTTTGAGGTAGAGTTCCCGGGATCTGAAAGCTAGATGCCAATGATTGACCAATGTTGTCAATTGGGTTAGGAGCACCAAGGCCAGTCCCTCCGGGTTGTTGGATAGATATGGAACTTCCCAGGGCAATTTGAGTAGTGGTTTGGGTAGTGGTGGTAGAGGATGCATTCAATGCCCTAAATCCAAAAGGGAGATTAGGTCTTGGTGTTACAGGTGTGCCAATCGGGGCTTGATTAACTACCGCATTACCGGCAGGGATAGTCGGAATGTGCGGGGCCATTGTCGAATGGGCTGTCTGGAGGGGAATAGTAGGCCTTGGGCCGACGAACGATATGTTTGGACCAACGGTTGGTGTGGCTGTAAAAGTGGTAGTACCGATGAAGTGATTTGGGGGTACAGTGTAGGAGGAAGATGCGTCAGCACCTTCTCCTGTTCCATAAAGATCTCGTACCAAGTGTGCTGGACTCCGAACAATGTCCTCAGTCCAAAAAGGGTCATTAGGTAAAGGGTTTTGAGGAGACCCGGCCAGAACACCAGAAGGGTTTATGACAACAAATTCTCCAATGGAATTCAGGTGGAGGATCTGTCATTCGTATCCCTTCGGAATGCGATAAGCTTTCGGAGATTCCGAGACAATTCGAAAATTCTCCAAAGGGATGGGAACTTCTTCCTGGGAAGTTGTAGTGTTTTGAACCTCGCTCTGTTGAGGAGATTGCTCTGTAGAATGAGGGGGTAAAGGGGTGTCTCCTTCCATATTTTCTAGAGGAAGTCCCTGTAGCCTTTGTGAGCGTCGTGGAGGGTCGATTTTGGCAGAAAAGAGCCGATGAAATAAATCTATGGCCAACTAGAGAAAATAAAAAACACACCTTAAAAAATCTAAGAATCACAACCAAGAAAGCAGGACCTTCTTTTGATGATTGTACTAGTTGGTGATGAAATCCAACATCGCGTGATCAAGTCCAGAAGGGTTGGGGATAGGGTGGAACAGTTACAATGGCAACCTGCTTAACAGACTTACGCCTTGGTGCAAGCTTCCAATTGTGGATTTACCCTCCAAGGGGACTGAGTGAGTTTGACCAATGTCTGCTCCAGGTACAGTGAGACTTCCCATCACCGTCACCTTGTGTAAGAACCTAAAGACTATGGCCACTAAGGTTACCAATTCGCAGTCATCCCCTGGGTGGGAACAGTTGACAGTTCGATCCGAACGTACGGACAGGGTATCAAGCCCGAAACCAACTAAGAGGCTTCCATGCAGTAATTGTGGATTTACCTCAAAGTGATCCCCATAATACGATCTGACCACCACAATCAGTTAAACCACGGAGGGTTAGTCCCTGTAGCTTACCCGAATGCAACCTCGTGCGTAACCCCTGTGTGAGAGGGGGATCCCAAGCAGACTTATACGATAACTGGATTTACTCTCCCTAACTCAGGATGCTAATGTTTGTTTTGAAAACTTTGGAGAGTTTTTCTCATAGCCTAATCCAAATTACTACACCTATTCTACTGTTGGTGGAGGATCTTATCAAAGAAAAATTTCTAGATAATTTTTAATTAGCGTTGATTTTTATTGTTGTTCTTTACGCAAAAGGGGTGCATGGAAGTGAAACAAATGGAATTATGACTCAGACCCAAAGGATGCATCGAACATGATAAGTAGTCATTTCCTTTCAATGAAAATCTAGTTAAGGGAGAGAGAGAGTTCTTTCACTAACAAGCACAACTACGGAATTCCCTCAAACAATTCTTTTCTCAATCAAATCCTGATGTAATGCAAAACTTTTAAATGCCTTCTAATATGCTCAATCAATCATGAAGATATATTTTATTGTTTGCGTATTGATGATGATCAATACATCACAATGCTTATCTTTGCTAATTATCTTCTTGGTACGAATGAAAACCAAACTAGCATAAGCAAAAGTCACACAAACAATACACCCTTCGTAGAAATCAAAACGAAAAGCGAAAGAAAAGAAACAATCAAAGAAAGGAGCAAAATTTACACCCAAAAACAAGAGTTGAAGAGCAATTGACCTTGACCGAAATCAAGACAAGGAGGTCTGTAGGCCTTTGATGACCTTCACCAGGGTTTGTACTCAGTTGATGAGGAAAGAAAAGCAATGCATGGATTTCGAATTTCACTCAACAGGGAAAAAATCAATGAAAATGGTGAAGGAGACTACAAGATCCAATCAACAAGGTGTTTATTCTTCAAAAGATAGATTTCAAGGTTAAAAAAGGGAAGAAAAGTTGACTCACTAGATCACTCAGTAGAAGACACATAGAGGCAAACCCTAAACAAGGCAGTTTTGTAGGGTTTTTTGGCCAAAAAGAGGCTGGCTCTCTGTTGCCAAGGGAAAGGAGCGTTACAACACTCTGTGCAAAGCCTTCAAGAGCGTTGGCGCTCTGTTAACACTAGGACAGGGGCGCCAGGGTCTAAAATCCCCAGAAATGTCAAAAAATTTCAAAAATTGAGATTCAAGCTTGACAAGTATGCTGAGTGTGATAAGGTAAGGAGCCAATCAGCTCACGAAACTAATCAAAGGGGGGTGAACCAGGTATGAAACAATCAAGGGACAGAACAAGGTCAATGAGGAGAAAAATCCAAACAAGAGGTTTTGATTTGAGGCTATCTCCCCAGTGGAGTCGCCAGTTTCTATTGTAGGAAAATCTCCCTGCGGACAGGTAGATCACCTCTAAGGCTTGACCTTAACCCTAGATAGAAAAATGCTTAACGTGGACACTGACTTCCTTTCAAATCTATCTAAACTAATACATGAGAAGGAAGGATAACAGAAGTACCTCTTAATCGACGTTTGTCCCTGCACGCTCCGAGTTGTGCTCCAATCCTTTGCTCCTCGCTGAGCTCTGTGGACAAAACAAGATACGACCACTTCCTACTCTATTGACATTAGCTTGAAAATAGATCTATCAATAAATGACAAGTTCATGTAACATCAGACACAAACTAGAAAAGAATAGGCCAAGCGTGTCATATTAATGAGAATAATGACAACAATACTTGCAATCGTATATGCGAATGCGACAGCTTCGTCAAGTCCCCTTTGTCTAACCCTTGCCTGAAAGATCCACAACCTGGATAACAGCAGCTTCGCTGATCACTCTCCTTTGGCTGACTGTAAATTTCCTCCAAGATCAAAAGTTTCATATGTTCAATTCTTCCCCCTTTCCACCATCATAGAGCCTGTTTATATAGGTTAAGAGGGGCTTAACCTCTTGAGTTGTCTTTAGAACAAGTTTGGAACCTTCTCCTCAGGTCAGGGATCTCTTGATGAAACCAATAATTCGAGCACAATTGCCTTCTAATCTCAAAAGATCCTTTCCTTGTTCTCCTCAACGGGCTAACAACTGACCCTGAATAGGGAGCGCTCCCTTAGAAGGGGCATCAGATCATTGTAGCGCTCCTTGGTAAGCCTTGGGGAAGCGCCAGCGCTCTCAAGATGAGGAGCACTCCTCCAAAAGGGGCTGGGGAGCGTTATAACGCTCCCTGAAGCATTATAGGGGAGCGCCAATGCTTTAGGAGCTGAAGTAGGGGAGCGTTCCCCCTCCAAACCTTTGTTTCAATGTTCCTTTCAGGTGTCAAGAGTTGTTTTGCTCCAGTAAACCAGTTCTCCTCCTTCAAATCAGTCATGTGAGATGTTATAAGTGCTTCCTTAGTGTCGTTATCATCGAATTATGTCTGAACATTGTTTACAACACTAGTGACCAACTTGCGACACTTGCGAAAGTTGTAAGGAAGATGCGACACTTACGACGATTGATAGGGACAATGCGACACTTATCCAGTTGAGCAATTTTGACGTGTAACACTTTACTCCAAAGAAACATTTGGATGGTTTGGAATATAGTTGTTTCTCCTTTAGTAGTTGTATCACCTTGTCAACATGTCACACATGATCCTCCCAAGACTTTCTATAGATTAGTATAACATCAAAAAATACTAACACAAATTTTTGAAGGAAGGGCTTGCAAATGGAATTCATCAACCCTCAAAATGTGGAAGGTGCATTTGTAAGGCCAAAAGGCATGACCAAAAATTCATAATGGCCTTCATGAGTTTGAAATGTTGTTTTTGGGATATCTTCTTCCTTCATTCTAATCTGATGATACCCTGAACAAAGATCCAAATTTGTGAAATAGATTTATCCATGTAGTTCATCTAAAAATTCATCAATGACGGGAATGAGAAACTTATCTTTAATAGTGATCTTGTTGAGCTCTCGATAATCTGGACACATACGCCATGAGCCATCTTTCTTGAATACCATTACCATCGGTGTAGAGTAGGAACTTTGGCTCTGGATAATAATTCCAACCTCTAACATTTCTTCAACCATGCGCTCAATTTCACTCTTCTGGGCATAAGGGTATCTTTATGGCCTGATGTTAGGAGGAACACTCCAGGGAATTAGGTGTATATCATGATCATGATTTTGAGTGGGTGGAATACCTTTGAGAATATCCTAAAATACTTTGGAATGCTTATCAATGATCCGTCAGAAGAGTCTAACCCATGCATGGGGAACACCCACCACCTTCCGCTGCATATCCTATGGAAGATCCTCCAATTGAACCGTAAGAATCATGTGCATCAATTGAGACAGGTTCCCCTACACATTTTTCAACACTCTCTCTGCATATCCTCCCGCATGCTCATTGTTGGTGTGGAATTGATCAGACCAGGGTCCTTCTCAGGCTACCAACAAAAGGCACCAAGTAGTCCAGAGCATTGGAATTTTCATATCCCCCAAAGAGAAGAATTATCACCTTAAGTGAAACCAATACAAGAATATAGGGAAGCTCAGGGAGAATACTTAGGTGGGTTTACAGAATATTCAAGATTCACCATGATCTTGCATAAGACAGGCTAACCACAGAATGGATATGAGCTCATTCATACTAGAAATAAAGACAATCAAGTTGTGGAAGCATTTGTAATCAAAGACTATGAATTTATCTTATCAGACATAAAGGCGTAAAGTACAAATACTATTCATAAGAAGAATATAGAATGACACAACATATTTCAAAATTTTAGGTCCTTCCTTATATATATTGTCAAAAGAGCTTCTCGGATACAATCTCAGAGATACAAATCAAGACTCTATTACAAGATTCTGGCTCTAGACTCATTTCACAGAGATCTATCTACCCTTTTCCCCAAAATGTATACAAGTTACAATCACAAAACCTCCTATCTGTCTGCACCATCTATTTCCTATATATTAGCTATGCCATCTATGACAAAACCAAAAAACCAACAACAATAACAACAAGAACCAATAAGAATAAGAAGAAAAACAACCCTTTTACAATCGTATACATCCCATATATATAAGATGAGTGGGATATTATAGATTTAGACTCTACAAGCTTTCTTGTTCTTGTTTTGTTGTAACTTATTTTGCCTCGTTGGTGTTGCGTTGTCCCTTTTCGCAACCATTTTCTGTTTCTTTTCTTGCTCCTTTATGGTTTGTGAAACTCATGTTTGACAAAAATTAGAATTGTATTCCTCATTTTGCAACTTCTAAAAAAAAATGAAGGGCCCAACATGCTCTAACCATAATCCTTGACTCATCTTGGAGTCAAGTCCTTGGCTCTTTCGCAGCTTCTAGGAGTTCCTATTTCTTTCCTTTGTCCTACGTCTCCACTTTTATTTCATCTTCTGCTTGCAAATTTTCCTTTTCTGCCTCTTCAAATAAAGGGCCCAACTCTGGGACCAACTCTAAGGCCCACTTCCTGACTTCCTGGAAACCCCCAATCTTATCCTGCCACTTCTTGGAAAGGAGTGAAGCTTCAAATACAAACTTCTATGTCACATCTGTAATGCATCCTTTAGGCTTGGATGCGACCAAAGAGTTCCATTCAAAATTAACTGTAGAATCTACCTGATGCATCTGCATGTACACTATGTGAACGACAGGTTGAAATTCACGCAACGCTTTCTTGGCTACTGATTTCACTTCAAAAAGAGCGTTCAAATCATTGTCTTCCTATTGGATCTGATTAAATTTCTCCTATTTCTCCAGTGGATCCATGGTGACCGCAACTTCTTCATTGAGAAGTTGTATTCTTGCATGCACATCCTCCAAGTTTTTCTTGTGCCTTGCAATGATTCCCATCCAATAAGTGACTTCGCAAAAGATCCTTATGCATTTGGTTGTGAGCTTGTGCAATGCTTCTCTAGCATTGTTTCCTTCCAGCACTAATTTCTCCATCTTCTCTTGCAACTTTTGAGGTTGCTTCTCTGGTTCTAGTTGGCTCTCCCGCAGCTATGCTTCCAATTTTTCTATGCGATTGGGCAGCTGTGACCATGCTCCCTGGAGTAACTCGATCTGATGCTCAGGATCTCCTACAACACTAGATTCTGGTAGTTGTGGTGTTTCCTTCCTTATCTCTGGCCAGGTTTCAACAACCTTCTCCTAGACTCTTTCTAGTTTATTCTCTACCTGAACCTTGGCATATTGTTCTTGTGTATTGTATGCTTGAGAAAGGAGTACTTCCTCCCTTGTGAATTATGTGTTCCTTTCAGCCTAATGGAGCCTCTTCTCTAGTTTATCAGTTGAGGTTCTGATCATCCCGGCTAAGTGTGATGTTGGACATTGTGTGAGGTCAGCCGAAGAAGGGGTAGTCTCCCTGTGTACTCGAACCTGCAGTGGGAGTCCACTGGTCATTGAATTCTCCAAAGGTGTCTCCACCTCCTCCTCTCTTGATAGACCTGGTGTAAGTTTCAACCTCAACACTGATGGCAGGAAAGTTAGTACTTATGTTCTATCCAGGAAGAGTTTCATCAACTTTGTGGATTTTGGAGTACCAGCTCCATTTATCCCTGCAACAATGTTGCACTCTATCTTGATGTTGTATTAGGTTCCTTTTGGACCTTTGGTACTTCTGCCTCTTTGTGGACCTCAACTTCTAGGGTTACACCCTTTTTGATAACACCCTCAACCTTGGTCATCAAGGAAGTGCATTGAGGAGGTAGGACTTGCGGCTTTGGTATAGTTTGCATCTCTGTTGAAGATGGAGTGTCCTGAATTGGAACAAAGGGTATGATATGTTGGCTCTAGGATTTGAGGTTTGGCCCAGTAATTTCTAATATTTGTTTAGGTATCTTTGGGTTTGGACCAATGAGTTCTGGTCTTTGCTTGAGTATCTCAAGGGGGTCCAACTGCATTGGTTCTGGGTCGATGGTTGGTTTGAGATGGGATGGTGAATTTTTGATGTGGTAAATGTGCTTGTGGTGGCAATGGGGGTTTTTTAGTGATGATGGTGGTGGATGGAGTAGTGTCAAGCTTAGGGTTGTCCTGGATGTGAATAATGTGGGTTTCTCGAGCCTCTGAGTGAGTGTGAGGAACGGTGTATGATATAGGTTGGGGGTTTAGAAACTTACATGGGGAGATCCCCATCCTGGGTTTCTTAGCCATTGTGTCTCCAATAAAAGAAACACTAAGAATTGTGTTGACATCCTTACCTCTCAACATGGATTTCTCTGGAAGCTATGGGAACATGGGTAATGTTCTCTTTTTTCACTCCAATGGTTGTGTCTCTTCCTCTTCATCTGAATCCATTTGTATTGGGTATTCTTTCTTATGTTCCTTCAAGTGTGAGCTCGGTCTAATCCCTACTTCCTGACCCTTTTCCTCAGCAGTTCCACATGCAGAAGCTAGTGCATCCCCGACTTGCGTGGGTTGCATTTTACTCCAGGCCATAACCTAACCTCCTTGTCAAAGGCCTCCTCATCCAATTAAAATGGCATCATTCGAGTGTTGAAGTCTTCTCACTTGGCATTCCTTGGCCATATAAATGTGGTGTGGTAGGTCATGATGAATGCAATGTTCCGCATGTTGAGGTTGAGCAATTCCTGCAGAATGTGCAACCTCTGAGTTGCGTCTAGCAACCCGTTGTACCATTTTGAGAACATTGTTTTGTTGAAGGAAATGTTCTTCGATTCTGAACTTGAGTTCCAAGGATTGAACATCTTTTCCAGTTGCCCCTTATTTTCTAGTGATAACAGTCTTTCTGCGGGTGGTGTCCACTTCAACAAAGCGAATGAAAATAAAAAATATCCATACGTGAAAGTGCCTCCCTTCTCCTAAGCTTTATCGCAAGACACCAGGAGTTCTTCCAGTAAATAACTGCACCAGTTGAATACAGGTCCATTAGCGCAAAAATATGCCACTGATAGGGCATCCAATGTACACTCTCCTTTGTAATACTATCTCATGACCTTGCAATCAATTACATAGTAAGCGGTCCTAACTGTCTTGGGTAGAATGGGGTCAATATTGGTTGTATTCCCCCCTCTACATACAAAATCTCTCATATAGATTGGGTTCCCCTTTCTTCTTTCCATGCTTGTTGGGACCTTGAAATAATTTGGATACATCCTCGCCTTTGAGATATAATCTATTCAGCTAATGAATGTCCTCCACATGAATTTGGTATCTTCTATCCAACCACAGGATTCTATCATGTACCCTGCTAATGAGAAAATTGGTACATCTTGCAACTTCTCCCATGGTGCCAAAACTAGAAAATCCATGAGATTCATAATAGTGGAGTTAAAAATATTAATAAATTTCGACTTTGGGATGAACTGCATTCCTCCCAACTCGTCTAGAGCGACACTCCAGAAGACATCAATGTTCATCTATGGAAACAAAAGTTGGTCTATCAGGTCGAGGTTGAGGAGCTTGACTATTGCGACCTTCCCTTTGAGATCGCCCATGATCTTGACTTGTGGGTCACATGGATCATCTGAAACTGCATCCTTAGAGACTTCACTTCTGCTCCCTATATATGTTAGCATGGTGTTTCTAAACTGTCAAAATTCAATAGGATAATTGGGATTTGGGATTGGGAGTGAGGGTCAAGAAATGTCATAGGCTTGAGCATAATTACGAATTCAAAGGGTGTTAAGTTCGCTCTGGGAAATAATGTGTCATACACCAATTTCACAGAACCTTATACTTGGTCTTAGCTAGTTGGCAAGTCTGTAATAACTGTTAAGACTATTCATCATTACCCTATAGATGCAACTTGGATCCAAGTTTTCCAATGATATTGGTTATGGGGTAAATCTATTGGGTGATCCTTTCATTTACTGAGAAAGTTAGTCAGGGGCATGGCCGATTCTAGACCTTACCATTTAATGGATGAGAATCTTGGCACAAATATCGATGGCATCTTCAAGTATCATGACATTATGGTTTAACAAAATTCAGATGGGTTACTGTAGTAGTAATAAAAGATATGACTGGATTGGATTTGTGTGGCACATGGAATAGGATTTCATCCAGATTCTCTCTCCCTCCAACCACAAAGGGGTCCCCGTCACATTTAATGACTATCATTACTAGATTCCTGGCTCTTTTGATCCTACATTGTTGAGTAAGTAGTTTGGCACCAAAACAACACTTAGAAAGAAAAATGAACTACATGTCGCAGTGCAACAATGCACTCTTCGACTTTATTAATTGAATTCATAGAAATTGAAAAAAACTCAAATATAACCACTATACATGCTCCTTTGGACTAGAGAAATAGTCCTTTAGCTTAGTTCTAATACATATAGGGTTTCATGTGAGCTCCATTCACCCATACGGGACGAAGTATCCCATCCAATTGTGCGATTCTAAATTCTCCAGAAGGTTGGATCTCCGCAACTATAAATGGTCCCAACCAATGCATGCGCAACTTGCCAGGATGTTTCTAGTATCAACTATCATAAAGTAGGACCTTATCTCCTTGTGAAAATACTTTAGTCTTAATGTGTCTATCATGCCAAGCTTTCTTCCTTTCTTTCTCAACTATTTGATGAAATTCTGCTAAGAACCTGGTCTCTTCAAGTTCCTAAAATTCCATAAGCCTCTATGCAATTGATTCATCCTCTGACATGTGTGTAATCTGTGAAATGTATAGACTCGAGGTAATGAATTTTTCAGGTACCAAAAATTATTTCCCATAGACTAGCTGAAATGGAGTATACCTGTAGAGTTTCTTTGCAGTTTTCCTATAACCCTATAAAACTGTTGGGACCCTATCATCCAAATCCTCCCTATTTATGCAAAAAACCTTTGTTAATCCTCTTTCCAGAATCTTGTTAAATTCTTCCACTGTGACATTGGCTTGCAGGTGGTAGGGGATACATTTATGATGTTGGATCAAGAACTCTGTTTTAATATTTTCTATTGTACTACTGATAAAATGACCACCCTTATCACTAGTCATAATCCTAGGACATCAAAACTTAGTGATAATATTTTCAAAAATGAACCTAGCGACAATATCAGTCGAGCAATCCTGGACAACTGTTGTCTGAGCCCACTGTGTAAGGTAATTAGTTGTGGTAACGATATACCTGGCCTTTTTGAAAGCTCATATGTGGGGTTAATTGGCCCAATGAAGTCAACCGCCCATTTCTTGAATGCCTGCAGAGATCGCATTGGTTGAAGAGGCAATTCATCTCATCGTGATGGCTTTCCCACTCTTTGAAAAACGTCGCAAGATCTAGAATATGATTTTTCATCTTTGAAGAGCATGGCCCACCATAATCCATCTTGGAGGACCTTATGTGCAGTGTCCATTCCTCCAACATGGCCTCCCACAAATCCATTGTGGCACTCCCACAATATTTCTTATCTTTCATGATCTAAGACATCTCCTCAGGATGCTATCTAGGCCCAACTTATGCAATTTCCCCACAATCAATTGATATTTCGCTTCTCTAACCACCATATGACATTTCTGAGTTGCAGAGTATGTTTATAGGTAGGCCCCTGTACTTAAGAACACTGCTATGTCCTCTAGGTATTCCAGTATGGCCTCAACCAGAAACATGTTTGGATCCGGGAGATGATCATCAAATGCTCTGCCACTTTATTCTAACTCTAATCTAGACAGCTGATCAAGCCCCATGTTGCATCTTCCAGGTTTAATGATCACCTCAAATGAAAATATTTGAAACAATAATAACCATCGACAAATTCTTCCTTCTAAAATAGGCTTGTTAACTAGATATTTTAACGTGGAATGATTAGTAAATAACTTAAAATGAGATCCTAAAAAGTAATGTCTAAAATTTTGTAAGGCGTAAATCATAGCTAAACCCTCCCTTTATGTGGTTGTATAGTTGTGCTCACCTTGCGACAAGTTCCTGCTAGTAAAATAGATCAGATGATCCATGGCTCCATCTCATGTTTTCACTAATATGGCTCCCAAGGAAATACTTGATGCATCCATGTGCATGTGAAATTCATTTTCCTAGTTTGGAAATATCAAAATAGGTGTTGTGCTGAGATTTTCTGTCAGGATGTCGAACACTTTATCACACTCTGGTGTCCACTAGAACGCTTTTGAATTCTTTAGTAGATTTTCCATGGGTGCAGTAATGTTTTCATAACTTATGATAAACCTGCAATAATACCCTGTGTGCCCCAAGGTGGAGCGCAATTGCTTAGCGCTCATAGGTGGAGGCATGTTCACAATAACCATAACTTTGGCTAGGTATACCAATACTCCTTCTCAGCATACTATTTGGTCTAACAAATTCCCATGTGGCACAAAAAAGATACACTTTCTGAGGTTCACTGATATCTGCAATTCCCTACATCTATCAAACATCAGACATAGTAGCACTACATGTTCTTTGAGCAGACTGTATGCCATCCAATCATCCATATAAACTTCTATAAACTTGTGAATAAATTCTCATAAAGCTTCTATTACAATCTGGGAGAAAAATACAGGGGCATTCTTTAGATCGAAGGGAATCACATTATATGCAAATGACCCCCATTCTGTTATGAATGTTGTCTTTTTCTTGTCTTCTTCAACAATCCTTACTTGGTGATACCCCAAAAATCCTTCTGTGAATGAGAAATATTATTTCCTCACAACTTGTTCTAGTACTTCATCAGTAAAAGGTGTTGGGAAAGGGTCATGCACATAGGCAAAGTTAATGCTTCTATAGTCTACACACACCCTAATGTCCTATGTACCTTTCTTACTTTGGATATCTATTAGGCTAACCCATTCTTCTTCTTCCACTACAAAAATGAGTCCAACTTCTAACATCTTGTCTATTTACCTCTTAACCTTGTCTTTTACTTTAGGTTTAAGGAAATATGGTCTATGCCTCATAGGATTTGATCCTAGTTTTAGTTCAATTCTCATCTCTCCCATAGCTCCTTTAATCCCTTTTAACTCTGAAAATGTCTTTGGGAAAAATTCCCCATACTCCCACAACATGCTATGTATTTCTTGGCTAGTTTTCTCATCCTAGTTATCTCCCACCATAGCTATCTTAGGTTTCCTTGTGGTTCCTATATTGAATTTACACAACTTCAATGGATAAATATAAGAACTATCAGTCTAGATGGGTATAATGTTATGGATTTCTCTTCTTCCTTCTATTTCCTTAAAGGGTAAATTTCTCAATTCTCCCAAGTCATCTAGGATTTCTAGATCCTTATCAATATTATAACATTCTATAGGTGTCTTGTCCATGTCTAGGTGAAGGTTAGACCTAATCTCTTGGCTATGCGTTTCACATACCACTAGGTCTTACTTCTGTTCACCAGCATCGGTAAAAAGGAATTCTTTAATTCTTTGCAGGACTACTTAAATCTCAGGGTACTTACCTGTAAATGAGAAGTCCTTGGAAAATTGATCTACCAATGTTTGTTGGTTTCTGGTCTATCTTTTGGTTTCTTCATGCATGTACCAAGATTTGTGAATCAGACCTAGTGAATGGGGAAATACTTGAACCCATAAGTGATATGGCATTTCCACAACTTGCCACTGCTTCACGTATTGTTCAATACTTTCTTTAGGATCTGACTGTCCATTGAACAGTTGCACAACTTGGAAATTTGTCTGTGTCTCTTATTCCAAAAACTCCTTATCTTGAAATCTATATCAGATATCTTGATTCACATATTCCCAGTTCTTAATCAAGGCTTTGTGACTAGTCCACCATCTAGCAGGGGTGCCTTGGAGGGCTAAGTCCAAAAATTATATCCTTTGATTCTCCACTATATTTTATTCCATGTTGACCATAAAGATTTCAATTTATGAGGTACCATCATATATTGGGTGTTCTCTGACCTCAGTTCCAACCCATCTAGTTTCTTTGTCAGTTGCACATCTTCTTGAAAATCTTTCATATGAACCTTTCAACCAATTGTCAAATTCCAGTTATGAATCTTCATCCACCGATTGTATGCTCCTCCAACTTACTGATCCATCAACAATAGGATTTATGTAGTCTTCTCTCATTCCTACTGTTACAGTGTACAATTGATCCAAGTCTTATCCTTCCATATTGTTGTTTGTTGGCTCTGTGTATCGAGGGCCTACATACGGATCCAAGTTTTGAACTACTTTTATTCCGCCTGCCTCAAATTTCATAGTGTCTTTATTTAGGTCAATTACCACATAGTTGTCATAATCCCAATCAATACCAAGTAGTGCAGGATAAGAGTCCTTATCCCCCATGATTTCTATCACCTCAAAATAAGCTACAATATTCACTCCTGCAACATCTATTTCAACATTCTCCAGTCTTCCTATTGGAAAAATACAATACTGATTGGCCATTCTTAATTGGATTGGGGAATATGTCAACTGGGGTTTTCCTAGAGCTTCCCAAGTCTTTTTAGGCAGTATGTTAACATCACATCCTAGGTCTAACATAACATTCTTAATCTCAAACTCATCTAGCTGGGATTCTAATATAAACTCTTTTCCAGTTCATATTTTCCTTATCTGCACTCTCTGAGTATTCTTCTCAGGACTATTAGTCCTTATTATAGTTTCTAGAGATTATTTAGTTCCTAGGACTAGGTACAGGGCATTGCGCAACTTTTATGTCAACTGGTCATTCCCAAGAATATCAGAAAATAGTTGAAACCAAAGGTCAACTACATTTTGTGACTGATGAGGTTGTCTTAGTGGGACTACATGGTTTTAGGGTGCAGGGGGTGAAGAAGAGACTTGTGTTATCCTAGGGTAGATGATAGGAAGAAGGATTTTTATGGCATCTCAGGGCTAGGGATACTCTGGAATACTTCTATTGCATTTTTAAAGAATAACTTCTATTTTAGAGGACATACCTGTCCTCCTTAGGCATTTTTTTTTGGATCTGAGATAAATTATCAGCATATGCACTAGTCTTTGCTCCTCCTCAAATAACAATATTAATGTTGGGTAGTTGTCCTTTAATGACTCTCTTTATCTCTGAACTAGTAATATTAGTTCCTCATTGATTTACCCGATCTTCCCATTTCACAATTAGATCTAGGAAATATTCAATTGCGTGTCCATTAGTTCTACAATGAGAGCACCATGGCCACCTCGGGTGAAGAAAATCTCTCTCCATGTGGCCTTTCTCATAAAATTTGTATCATCTACTTGCCCCTCTTCCCCTAGCTCTTCCTCCTCTGAAGTCTCCTCTAGATCCACCTCCTCGACCTCTTTGCGGTCCCTAAGGGGTTTCATTCACCTTGAGTGATGTTTGATCTAGTATGTATGCAAGTGCATCCTGTTAGCGTTGGAAGTCACCTCTGGATTGTAGCAGAGGTAAGCCAGAGGCCCATCATTTTGTATGTCATAGTAAATAGTTTAAAGGGTGGTCTAATGGATGTAGTCTCAAGGTTATATCACTTTAACTCATAATCCTAGACCATGCAATGCATAGGTAAGTGTGGTATTTATCTAACTTTATTCAGTAAGTTGCAGTAAAAGGGTGAGTAGGGTGAAGAAATAGTAAGGAGATGTAAGGGCCTACTATGGACATGTGGTCTTCCAACAACCTAAGGAGGAAAAGCTTCAAGAATGAGATCCTCTTGGACCCAAAGCTTCATACACTAATATATGTCTAAACGACACAGTTACAACAACACGATGATCAAACCTACATCATAATGCTACTGCAATAGCTCGACTATATCCTCCATGCCCGAGCTACTCAGTATAATAGGGGAAATTATAACACGAGAAAATGGTTAAAACTGGTGAACATATTATAGTGATCAAACCTACATCACAACAAAATCACAACCCTCGACTGGATCCTGAAATTTCGAGTGTCTTAACACAGTGTTTATAGAGAGATGGAAAGAAGATGACTTTCATTAAACAAGAAGTCTCAAATACATATACATAACCAGAGAACCAGAAGCCTCATTAAAAATTTACAAGCGGGAGCATATCTCTACCATCAACACTTACAAAAATATCAAAATTGAGTATTTATACTCAAAAACAAAATCACAGAAGCATAATCGAGAAGCTTCATTGAACAAATTACATGTGTGTGCTTCCTGACAGATTGTATATACAGTCTCTGACCAGACGTGAATTTTGATCAGACACAAGCAGGCTTTAGAATGAACCTGCTAATGAGATGACTAACTGGCGGTCCTTTCCTATGCTTTCTACTTATGGCAGAAACGATGTTCAACCACTGCCAAACACCTTCATAATTGCTTCATTGGGATCAAGAAAGGCTCAAGTCAAATCTGTACCTATAAGACGTGGCAGCCTCAAAATTCACCATCTGGGTCTGAGTTGGATGTTTACAGGGAAGCCTGGTGGCAAACATGGTTGTTGATGAAGTGATTGGTGCACTCGGCATGGAGTAGCGGGTGGGAGGTGGCCAGGTGGACAGTTGTGGATGGATGAGGAGACTAAGGATAACATGGGGGGCACACAAGTGGGAGTTGAGGTGTAATGGGATGGAGGTGATGTGGAGTGAGGGGGCACAAGTGGCGGAAGATGAGAAATGGATAGGTACCGGTGGGACAGTGAGTGGAAGAAAGATGGTGGGAGCGTAAGTGATGAGGAGCGACCACTTGTCAGCTCAGGATAAGACATTATGTGCACATGTTCATATCGGGGCTATGAAAATTGGCTTGGAACTTCCCCGCTTTTGGCCCCAATGTGCGTCTTTGGATGACACGTAACACCTTTACAAACCATGGTTGTTTTTCCCGACTCGCTATATCCTTTTATCCTGTGCACATGTTGAGGTCCCAATATGGACCTCAACCGTCGATCTAGGTCACTTAGCTCTCAACTGCCCATATTTGTGTGTGTATTATCATGTCGCGTCAAAACATCACATCGCACCTCCAACTTAGGATATAAGCTGAATTGTGGGTTTTTGCATGCTTTCTTTAATTATTTCACCAAGGGGACAACTTATAAGGAAAAAACCTCCCCTTTTACAAATAAATGTGATAACATTAGGCTCCATGAGGGATGGCTTGCTCCCTATGAGATGCCAAGAACTCTTCTGCAACTTTAGTGCCTTACTCTTGGGTTATGGAGTCACCTATAAAATTGATAAAATAAAAGAAAAACGAAATTTACAAAAACATGGGAGCCACTTGTGGTTCAAATAAATAAATTCTTGAGATAATGCCCATTTACAAGACCACCGAAAATGTGATCGCCTTCCAAATTCTGCAACCTATATGTATTATTTGGATATATCTTAGAGATTTTAAAGGGCCCGATCCATAGGGCTTCAAAAAAAAATTTCTTTTCTTTGTCCTACTTTGGCACGTTCCATTTGAGAACCATATCTCTAAGTTGGAAATTGTCTTTTCTCACCTTTTTGTCAAAGTCTTGTTTGATCTTCTATTGACGTTCATGCACTTTGTCCAACAACTTCTCTCTGGTCTTCTACACTTCTACAAGTTGATGTATCCTTATAATCATATCATCAAGATCACCTTGGTAGTCTTGGAAGAATTTCACTACAGGAAGGGCAAGGTGAGAAGGAAAAACTGCTTCATCCCCATAGACAAGCTGGAAAGAGGAGAGGCCTAGGGATGTCTTCATTTTCACTCGATCAACCTATAGGGAAAACTTAATCTTTGAATCCCATGCTTTCTTATTGTCCTCTAGCAGTCTTTTGATGATCTTTATTAGGATTTTGTTAGAGGACTCTGCTAGTCCATTACCCTGGGGGTAGTAGGGGGTAGAGTGGATCAATGAAATTTCGAACTGCTCACAAAATTTTACAAGTGGTTCATCCTTGAAGGATGCAGCATTATCGGTGATGATTCTGCTTGGGAAGCCAAACTTTGCCATAATATCTTCAAGAAAACCTAGGATGACTTTGTGAGAAGCGTTCCTTGTGGGAATATTTTCTATCCACTTGGTGAAATAATCTGTTGTAGTCAAGATCCACCTATGTTGAACACTTGAAGCAGGATGAATTTCTCCAATAAAGTCTATGCCCCACTTCTGAAAGGGGCCTGAAGCTACCACAGGCTTCAATGGAAGAGACTTGAGCTATTGTACCCCAACGAATTTTTGACATTTGATGCAAGACTTGATTTTGGCATAGACATCAATGAATAGAGTAGGCTAGAAGTACCCAGCCTTGTGTTGGTCACTATAATTGCCTAATTGAATTTAAACAATCAAGTGATACATAAATTATCAACCCAGGGGAGTCTTTTATTTCAAAGATAACCACACACTGTATATGCTCAATTTCAAAAGCAACTTAGTGTTGTAGTAAAGGAATTTATACTAATTATGCTTGTTTGAATGAACTGAAACTTTGAATTAAATCACAGGAAAGTAATTCCCCTATTGCAATTCTTTAAAGTTCAATCTAAGAATCCTGGATTACATTAAAATAACATTGCAATGGGAAAGAATAACTATTCTACAATCAGAGAACAGGACACTTACTCTCAAATAGAGACTCAGTACTAACACTCTTCCATGAAAACAGTAATGCAAAAAACAATTAACTCTATTTAACAGAGAACAAAGACACCTAGTTCCTTTCTTTCTAAGAAGGAGCCTTGAGCCTTATTTCTGTTTTAGCACACTTGTGAGACTGAGGTTTACAGAGAACAGGGCAGTCTGATCCCTTCCTTTCTGAGCAGGGATCCCTAACCCAGTTCCTGGATAACACCAATGAAAGTCTATAGAGAACAGGATGGTTTGGTTCTTTCCTTTCTGAGCAGGAACCCTTGATCCAATCCCTGGCTAACACACACTTGCAGGGGTAAATGAAATCTATAGGAGACAAGGTGTTGTAATTCCTTCCTTTCTGAGCAGGAACCCTTTTACCAAATCTCTGTCTAGCACACTTGCAGCAGTAAATGAATTCTACAGAAGACAAGGTGTTGTGATTCCTTCCTGTCTGAGCAAGAACCCTTTTACCAAATCTCTGGCTAGCACACTTGCAACAGTAAATGAAATCTACAGAAGTTGAGGTAATTGGATTCCTTTTTGTTTGAGCAGGAACCTTTTAACCGAACCTCTGGCTAGCACACTGGCAACAGTAAATAAATCCTACAGAGGGTATGATATTCCGATCCCTTTCTCTCTGAGCAGGAACCTTTAACCAATTCTCTGCTAGCCTTATAAAATCATGTTCAGAACCAAACATCAATATAGCATATAAAAACCTAAGCAAAAGTACTCAACGCCTTGAAAAAGAGATAATTTCATATAATAAGCCTCTTCGAGGGGGCAACCTCCTTTTACCCCACTTAAATGTTCAAGTACAAGATGATTCAAAATGAAAATGTCTCCTTGGTATATATAGGAGACT
>ML798457.1:432185-445493 GCA_009831015.1 Picea engelmannii | reverse complement strand
GCGAACTATTTCCAAAAATGTGATTTTGAGAAAATGACAAGTGTAACCTTCTTCAGGAAAAAGTTCTTGATGAAGAGTTTGATTTTCCATTATCATGACATAATCATAATATCATCTCGATAACCAAAAATGTGGATAACAATCGACACTTACAAAAATATCAAAATTGAGTATTTATACTCAAAACAAAAATCACAGAAGAATAATCGAGAAGTTGCATTGAAGGAATTATGTGTGCATGCTTCCTGTTGGACTGTACATACAGTCTCTAACCATACG
This sequence comes from Picea engelmannii, assembly GCA_009831015.1. Classification (NCBI taxonomy): domain Eukaryota; kingdom Viridiplantae; phylum Streptophyta; class Pinopsida; order Pinales; family Pinaceae; genus Picea; species Picea engelmannii. The sequence goes on along the minus strand of ML798457.1, from coordinate 445,214 downwards.
TGAACTTTGATCATATGCAAGCAGGCTTTAGAATGAACCTACTGATGAGATGACTAACTGGCGGTCCTTTGTTGCACTTTCTAATTATGGCAAAAACAACATTCAATCACCGCCAACCAACTTCATAACTTATTCGTTGGGATCGAGGAAGGCTCATGTCAACTTTGCACCTATAAGACATGGCAACCTCAACATTCATCATCTAGGTCTAAGTTGGATGTTTACAGGGAAGCCTAATGGTAGACGTAGTTGTTGATGAAGTGATTGGTGCACTCGACGTGGAGTAGCAGGCAAGAGGTGCCAAGGTGGATAGTTGTGGATGGATGAGGAGATTGAGGATAGCATGGGGGCCACACAAATGGGAGTTGAGGTGTAATGGTATGGAGGTGATGTGGAGTGAGGGGGCACAGGTGGAAAAATATGAGAAAGGGATAGGTACCAGCGAGACAATGAGTGGAAGATAGATGGAGGGAGTGGAAGTGATGAGGAGCGGCCACTTGTTAGCTTGGGATAGGACATTATGTGCACATGCACATATCAGGGCTGTGAAAATAGGTTTAGAACTTCCCCACTTTTGGCCTCGATGTTTGTCTTTGGTTGACATGTAGCGCCTTTAAAACCCATGTATGTTTTTCCCAGCCCGCTCTATCCTTTTATCCTGTGTGCACATTGAGGCCCCGATATGGCCCTCGACCATCGATATGGGACGCTTAGCCCTCGACCACCCAGATTTGCGTAAGTCTTATCATTTCATGCCAAAATGTCACATCGCACCTCCGACTTAGGATATAATCTGAATTGTGGGTTTTTTCTCGCTTTCTTTAATTATTTATCCAAGGGGACAACTTTTGAGGAAAACACCCCCCCTTTTACAAATAAATGTGATAACACATCCAATTCTCTACACTGGGTTTGTATCATGTGTGGTAGATGTGAAAAACTCACAGTGCGTAGTATTTGATATTTTTGAATACTTCTGAATAATGGGGCATTGTCTTGGCCCATGCCCATGGATTCGAAAAATCTTGCAATACTCAACTGATGACGATGCTTGATTACCTAGAAAATCATGATATGGAGTTGGGGTATGGAATGGTAAATTCATGGATACTTGAGAGACTCCTCCCATGGGTCCTAGAGAGGGTCCCATAAGATCTTGAGGAGGTCCCATTCCCTTCATTCGTGGACATTTTTTCATCATATGTCCTTATGTGTAACATCTAGTACACCAGACTTGCGATCATCCTGGTCTGGGTATCGTCAATTCTTGAATATTCTCTGTGAGCATTGATATTTTCCCTCGTAGTTGTACCAAATTTGCATCTGTTGGGGGTATGGTCACTCTCAGGATCCCAGGATATCCTGCCATGGCTTCAATCTTCATTGATTGTTCCAAGACATCTGTCAAAGTAGTTATCCATTATTGCATTAATGAAATCCATGTCAGAGGTAGAAATCCTTGGATATACCATTCTCTTTGATGTTCCTCATGGATCAGATGTGATAACCTCCCTATAGCATCTTTAAACTTCTAGATATATTCCCAGGCCAATTCACCTTCCCTTTGTTGAATTTCATGCAACTCAAACAGAGCTTGTTGTTCGGACTGAAGTAGCTTAAACTCCGCTATGAATTTTGTTCGTACCTAGTCAAGTGTGAACATTTGGCCTTGCACTCCTTGTACTCTTGGATCAATGGCCTTCATGTACCATTTGAGAGCATGGAATCTCAAGGTAGTTTGGAACTCAACCAATTTATTTGCATCCAGAGTCCCTCTGGACCTCCAGATTGCTTCACATAAGAACCAATGTTTCTCAACATCCTCATCTCCCTTAACTCAAAATTATGGGTATCGAGCAATCGAACCTCCCATGTTACCATCCATTGTTGATATTAATACTCCTACCAAGATAAAACCTAACGGTCCTAGTTGCAACCTACCAGGGGATCCTAATATCCTCCTAGTATTCGTGCTTCCCGGTAGTGACTGACTAACTGACTGCAATGGAACAAGAATAACATAAGAAGATAGTATATAATTTACCACTTGTATAAAAGACACTTGGGGTATGGGTGATTCAGAGTTGGTGCCACTGGCTTCGGGGTAGGTTTCTTTGATCTGGGGGGTCTCGTTCTCACCATCTGGAGTTGTTTCTTCAGTCAAATTCTCGATCTTTCCTGGCATAGGGGATGAATATTTTCTCTCTTCTACAAGATCCAAATCGGCTTCCTTTCATGCGATTCTACACCTTATTCTTCTTGTCCACCCTCTTGTGGAATTCTTTCTCTCTGTGCTTCTCTCTCATTTAATCTTTGACTGGCTAGTATTTCATGTCTTCTCATCTTTCACAAATCTTCCATCTATCCTTCCTCGATTTATTCTAGTCTGACTTCTTTCCGCAACTTATCGGACTATTTTACTGCTTTATTTATCTTACCACGCCACCACTTCTCAACTATGGTGGCTATTTTCAAGGATCGCTCATCCCTTGAGTCAATCTCTTACTGTTCCCTCATTTTTCAAAGAAACCTATCCCCTCTCTCAGGCCATGCCTCCACCCCAAACTCACCCCACCCCAACCGAGGGTGTTTACACTGCCATCTCATTCGGGCACATATTCAACATCCCCCCCTCCATCAAGAAAACCTTAATCCACAGGGGGATTTATCTCAACAATATTCCCCTTGCGTGTTTCTTGAAATACGCTTCAACCCATGAAAAATATTGATGATTCTCAGCTGCAAACATGATACTGTATCCTTCTAATGTTGTATTGACCCATAAATTGATAGCGCACGTTACCGGATGATCCATTCGATGAAGTGTTGCGATATTTTCTATATCCAAAGCGCATGTCTTATTGACTCATTCTTGGAATTATGGAGCTTCTTCGAGCCTATCTATCCAGTGAAAGATTTCTTCTGGGAACTTAACCCATAATATCTCATACTGGTCACTTGATCTTTCTACATAAAAGGCAACCTCTTGTGTATCTTTCAAATATTTTCCTCTCAGCTCTGCTTCTTTCCATATGAAGGCATCGCCATTTCTCTCCCACCATTGGTGAGTATCAAATCTATGAATCTGCAAAAGAATTATCCCTACAGGTTCCCTTTTAACATAGGTCCCGACAACAAAACCATTTTGTTGGTTCAGAATTGATCAGACTAGGGTCCTTCTCATGTTACCAAAAAAAGGCACTGAGTAGTTGATCCGGATTATTTTCGGCATGAAATGAGAGTGGAGATATAACACATGAATATTTAGAGATATTGAAAGAGAGAAAACAATATAATAGAGATATAGCGGAAATAACAAGAGTCACAGATATACAGTAATACACGATTTCTATTAATAAAATAAATGTACAGAGACTGTAAAATACAGAGTGAAAGACTCGCTAGAATGGTGGCAGCTTATCTCTGAGAAGAGATGTGACGGCTACTCGCATCCGTGAGAATATGATCCTTAAAATGAGGCTCTAAGGGCCTTTTTAACAAAAGTAAAAGCCAAAACCCTAACCCCGGAAGATGAAAAGCCAAAAGGTTTGTGGGCCCTGATGGGGGTAGTTGATATGTCAACTTCCCAGGGGCGTAACTTTTGCATACGATCTCCGTTTGGGGTGCTCAATAGCTCCTTGGAAAGATATATCCAAGAAATACAACTTTTGGGTGAGTAACATGATATATGATCCATGTTGCTCTCCGTTTTCTCAAAAAAACATCGTTTAGGGCCTCAAAATGGCCCTGGAAGTTAAAAACTGCTAAAAATAGTAAATTACAAAAATTGCCAGAAACATGTCTTTGGGTCAGTTGGAGAAGGTGGGTGGCCATCGATATCCACCTGGATCAATCCTCCCTCCTTAGGAAGCAATGGTCTCCATTGCGTTGAGTTCTCGGGGGAGAGGGGAAAGCGATTGTTGAATCTGAATCTTGGTGAGCTGCTTGCCTTGTTGGAACCGTCACACTGCTTGCTTTGTTGAAGGTCATCACAAACCTGTGGCTGGAAGGTTTGGACCTTTTTAACCAGTCTGGCTATTTTAGATGACCGTGTGCAGAAAGAATATTTGTGCTTTGCTACAACCTTGTCGACCTGCTTCTGGTGGATACAAGGTGCTTGGGCCGAGGCTGTAGTGGTTGCAGTATCCTTTTGTTCCCCTTTTCAACAGATTATGGAGAAGATGAATTTTGTGGTATGAGATACTACCTTGCAACATTGTTTAGGTGGGGCAGTAGTTGGAGCTACCTCTGGTATCCTATAGAGATGACCCCCTAGAGTAATAATGATACTACAGGGTCGAGACTCATAGATAGCATGGCGTTTCCACATATATGGCTGGCCCAAGAGAACATCACATACATCCAGTGGGGCAACATCACATAATACCTCATCCTTGAAGGGTTGGATGTTGTATGACAATTGAAACTATTGGCTGACACAAAGATCTCGTCCTTGGCGAAGCCACCTGATGTTGTATGGTTGCGGGTGTGGTGTTGTCGACATTCCCAAATGTTTGACGACCTCTATTGAGATGAGGTTCTTTTGGATTCCTCTATCAACAATAAAATGTAGTGGGGTCCCCTTCACCCACATCTGTGAATGAAAAAGGCACTCCCCGTCTTCTGGATCTGTTGGTTCTTCTGGTTGAATTTTTGTGGTCACGACAATAGCAGTGGGGTTTGCGTCGATGATCTGTCTTTTACCAGTATTTTCAGAATCAGATTATGAATTAGGGTTCAACTCCTTGTCTTTGATCTCAGCCACCAATGACTGTTTTGTGCGACATTCATCGGTGTTGTGCCAGGGGCTTTTGTGGAAATCGCACCATTTTTCAGTGTCCTTCTTTGTCTTCTCGTGACACTTCTTTTACTGTGTCTTGGATTGGTTTTCAGGAGACTGTTTGTTAGGGATGTCTTTGTCATACTTTGGTTGTTGCATATTTGCAGACCCAAACTCTCGTTTGTTCTGGTGCTTAAATTTCTGCTCTATTTTAACAGCATATCGATAAGCAGCACCGAGTGATGAGATGCCCAGAAAATCCATTTCAGTTTGGATGCACCTGTGTAGAGCCCCACAGTATTTTAGAACCAAATTTCATTTGGAGTATTTGATACCCAGCTTGGTGCACAAGGTATGGAATCTATTGGTGAACTCTGGAACTGATTGGCCCCTCTCTTGCTGCAGTGTGGTCCATCTCATGTACTAGTCCTCATAGTTTCCAACAAGATAATACTGTTCCTTTGCTGCATCCACAAAAAATTCCCAAGTGGGCTCGACCCCATATATTCCAGAATCCTCTATGGAAATTTTCTCCCAATAAGTTTCCCACCAATGTTTGACATGGGGGAGAGCCTTAAGGACTGCGAAGGTGATCTTTTCCTTGTCGGAAAAATTATGAACAGAGAAATAACCTTCTAGCAGATTTAACCATTTATCTAGGGCATCTGCATCTATTTGACCTTCAAATACGAGAATGTTAAAATTAACCTGTACCTTGAAAGGAGAGGTGCCTCCAAAGTGGCTGCTTGATGAAGATGCGCCTAATGCTATCAGGAGGAGTTGAAGGATGTGAAAAAAAATCTCCATCATTTCGTCCCTCTGTCGCGTGACAGCTTTCTCAAGCAACAGACTAATAGGATCGTCTACTCCATCGTTTTTCTTTTCTTCCACCATTGAGGGTTTCTTGGGTGTGTGAGATATATTGTACTCAAGAGAGACAAGCTCGAGACCCAACTTTCTATACTCGGACCTCGTTGGGGACATGCACTGGAAAACGATCAAGAGCAGCCTGCTCTGATACCACTGATCCAGCTTATTTTCGGTATGAAATGAGATCGGAGATATAATAAAGAAATGCACAGATATATTGCAAGAGAGACAAAAATATAACAAAGATATAGCGGAAATAACAAGAGTCATAGATATATAGTAATACACGATTTGTATTAATGAAATAAATGTACAGAGACTGTAAAATACAGAGTGAAAGACTCGCTAGAATGGTGGTAGCTTATCTCTGAGAAGAGATGTGATGGCTACTCGCATCCGTGAGAAGATGATCCTTAAAATGAGGCTCTAAGGGCCTTTTTAAAAAAAGTAAAATCCAAAACCCTAACCTTGGAAGATGAAAAGCCAAAAGGTTTGTGGGCCCTGATGGGGGTAGTTGATACGTCAACTTCCCAGGGGCGTAACTTTTGCATACGACCTTCGTTTGGGGTGCTCAATAGCTCGTTGGAAAGATCTATCCGAGAAATACAATGTTGGGGTGAGAAACATGATCTATGATCCATGTTGCTCCCCTTTTTTCTCAAAAAAACATCGTTTAGGGCCTCAAAATGACCTTGGAAGTTAAAAACTGCTAAAAATAGTAAATTACAAAAATTGCCAGAAACATGTTTTTGGGCCAATTGGAGAAGGTGGGTGGCCACCGATATCCACCTGGATCAGTAGTCTAGAGAACTGGCATTTCCCTCTCCTCCAAAGAGAAGAAGTCTCACCCAAAGCGCAACCAAGACAAGAAGATAGGGAAGGGAAGGGAGAATACTTAGGTGGGTTTCCAGAACCTTCAAGATCCACCATGATCTTGCACAAGATAGGATAACCACATAACATATATTAACTCATTCATACTGGAAATAAAGACAATCAAATTATGGAAGCATTTGTAAGCAAAGACAACACATTGATGTTACTATTCATAAAGGAGTAAATTACAGAGACTATTCATAAGAACATAGAATGACACAACATATTTCAAAATTTTAGGTCCTTCCTTATATATATTGTCAAAAGACATTCTCGGATACAATCTCAGAGATACAAATCAAGACTCTATTACAAGCTAAGGATGTCTGAGAGTCATTGTAATGTATAAATAAATATCAAGAGTAGTGAGGAGAGGTTCATTCTAAGCTCGTCATTGTGGCTAGAGTTTTGTTGTGATATCGAGTGATAATTAATGTGTGAGAAGAAGTGTTGTGTTTGAGAGAATTCTTGTAATCTAATATCTTCATCTGGGTGAGAAGATCAACCCTGCAGCTGGGTGCGCAGGGAGGGGAGAGAGAGAGAGAGATCTGCAAGCTAAGTGCGCAAATAGAATTGTATGTTTTCACATAATATATCAAGAAACGTAGTTATGTGGATGTAGCCCTAGGGAGAGGGTGAACCATGTAAATATTGTTGTCTCTGTGGATTTATGTTTTGTTCTTTTCTTTTTGGTTTTCTGTCATTGCATTATAGAGCTAGATATGAGATATAAGAGTGTGAAGTAGGTTTAAACTGGTAAATAATATCTAGTTGATGTGTGTTATTGCTTAGGATCCACTCTACATTCCTTCTGGTTGTAGACACTTGTGCCTTGCAACCCTCTATCGCTACTTCGGGTGAGACTGCGTCTTCTTTGTAGGTGTTGTCGAAAGGGCTAGTAGTTGGGGCTTGTTGGTGCATTGTTAGAGTTGAACCCTGGGTCTGCCCCTGTGCCAACAAATGGTTCCGTTGTCGGGACCGAGATATTCTTGAGGGAATGTCAAGGTGGTTTCCATCGAAGACAAATATTCAGATGTATATAGAAGAAAAATAAAGAGACTTCACCAAAGCCCAGATAGAGAACCCTAATATTAGTACAGAGGATTGGTTGGGAAGGTATATCTTTACTGATATACACAAGATTTTCTTTGGAGGAATTCATAAGGAACTATATGAGTGGCTATCCATATTAGAAAATACCCAATTCGAGATCATATGTAGACCACATGTGGTTTGGACATTAGCGCTGATCAAGAAGGTCAAGAGATTTGATAATGTCGTGTCAAGAGTAGTAGATCACTGGTTCAATCGCACTATTGAAGGGTACTTCATTGAGTTTTCTATTAACATAGTTGAATCATATAGCCAAGAGAGAGATATTTATTTAAGGGACTTAGAGGAAGCTTTTTACACTTTTTGTAGCTGAAGATCAAGATGTTATTGCATGAGAAGAACATCTTGAAGATACAGTAATTGGTAGGATTGAAAACTAATGTTCAATAACTTAGACATCGACAACAGCAAAGAGATTGGACATAGGCAAAGTGGGAGAACCTTTAGAGAGGTCCCTCTAGTAAACCTATTTGAGCATACCCATGAACCATTGGCAGAGGAGGAAGGTTTCTACAGTGGAGAAGAAGAAGATTTATTGAATGAGGAACAATCAGGGTTCGCTGGGGTAGAGGAAAAGAAGATTGAAGAACCTCACTAGGAAGAATCATAAACTTCAGGAACTGTGTCGAATGTCGAAGTAAGTACTATTATTCCTCATGTTGTTTTAGCAATGTTAAGTAACCAGAGTAGCGATATTTATCAAAGCACTATTACTAGCAGTATACTCAGTCAAGAAACCTAGGAAGATATATGGTGGATGAGATGAGGCTACCTATCTAAAGAGCCTCATCAACACTGGTTTTTATGTGAAGTTGTATGGAGTATTAAGCAAGTCAATGACAAAGTTGTTAAGAGAGCTCAATTTAGTACTACCTTGAGAGACCATGCATTGAGCTAGTACATGAAGTTTGTTAAAGGCATTGCACAACCTAAATCATTGAACAAGATCAAGACTGCGTTGAGTGCATAATTCAAGAAACCTAAGTCAGAGTCACAGTGCATTACAGAGCTGAAATAAATCAAGCAGAGAGTAGATGAACTTGTTTGGTAATTTGATCATTGGTTGAAGACCTTGATAGGTCATTTGAGTTTTCAGATCCCAGACAAGAAGAAAAAGGAATGGTTCATTAGTGCCCTCTTACCACACATCAGAGTTCCTCTGATGCAGCAGAAGGTTTCTTCATAGGCTGAGGTGTTGGAGATCACCATGAAACTAGAATCATCCCCTATGGGAGAATCCATCTCAGGTATGAGTCAAATTTTAAGTCAGCTAACTAGATTATCTCTGTGGGTCGAACATATGAAGAAATAGAAGGGAAAGGATAAAAGAGAAGACATCTGGTGTATCAAATGCAAATCAAAGGGCCATGATACAAAGCATTGTCCCCTATTTCATGAGTACTTTTCCTCTGGAGCTCTGGGCCCTTTGAAGAAGGTTACTCTACCCTGGTGTGAGGTATGTAGAAATAGACATCGCCCTGGTGAATTCTATTACATGCAAAAATATGTCTAGACACCTACCAATTTTTACTGCACATTGTGTAAATCTATGGAGCATGATGAGAATTATTGTAGGGATTATGATCTCCTGCATGAAAGATCAAGAGATAAATATAGGATTCAAGGAGAGATTCAGTAGGAAAGAAATGCTACATAGTTTCACTCTCCAGGAAGAGGAAACTTCAACCCTCATGGTGGATTCAGAGGAAGAGGATGAGGAGGAGGCATGGGTCGAGGTCGTAGTCAGATCATTTGTTATAACCGCTCACAGCTAGGACACATATCAAGGGATTGTCAAAACCCTTGTACCACTTGTAGCTACTACAACTCATTTGAACATGTCATTGAATATTGTCCCATGTTGTTAGCCAAAATTCAAGAGAGATGAGGAGGAAACCAGTAGGTACAACTAATCTCAAAAGAACCTCTCGGAGAAGATCCCAGAGTCATTTTTATCACTAGAGGAGGCATTGTTATAGGAGAAGACAACTTCACCCCAGGAAAGACCACAAAAGAATCAAGGGTCAAATTAGCTGCAGATAAGACACAAGAGTTTGACCCAAGGAAAGAAAAGAGGACGTTTGAAGAGGAAAAAATAGAATTTGGAAGAGATCAAGCTTCTTCATCAAAGACACAACCATAAGTGAGAGAATGTGGAATGCCTCTGGCATTCAATTAGTCAGCAGTGCCTGGAGGAGGAAAAGAGGTAATAAATCTTATGGAATTATTATGTACCTACATTAATTTGATTAAGGATGAAAGAGTTGTACAAGAAATACAAAATTTGATCAGGCAGTATGAAATAGAAACGATATATCCTCTATTGAATAGAGCATTACATCAAGTATCTAAAAAGAGATGGTCAAATAAGGAACTACACCTTAATGCTTAGATTGGAGATTATGAGATAGATTATGTGATCCTCAACTTAGGGTCAGAAGTCAATGTTATGACGAAGCAGACTTGGGCATTGATGGGAAAACCTAAGCTGATTTATTTCCCTATCAGGCTTAGGATGGATAATCAACAGGAAGTAAGCCCCTTTGGGAGACTGGAGAATGTCCCTATGGACTTCGACGAGGTAAGAACATTTTTGGACTTCGAGGTGATTGAGATAGTTGACGATAGTTTTCCTTATCATGTGCTATTAGGAATTGATTGGGCTTTCAACAATTCCACTATCATTGACTTAAAGAAAATAAGAATGAAATTTTAAGGTGATGGCCTCAGGGTCATTGCACCTCTGGATCCTGATGAAGGTCACAGATGCACAGAACCCATAAAAGAAGAAGACTACACATATGAGCTAAAATATATATATATTGACAGAAAGAAAAAAAGATTACATTAATCCTACAACAAATGGGAATTTAAGCTAGGAAGTTACAACGCATGCTCATTAGATTCAGAAGAATCACTAGATAACTGTCAAAACAAATGTATGAATTTTCTGCACGGAGGTGTGCTATATTGACCACAGAAGTTCACTGGATTGGCACAGAAGTAAGTAATCTACCCACATTTGATGGTTTAAATCATTTGGAAAATTTCCTACTAGAGTTTGAAGAAGTTGTACAAGTACAATAGAGGTTGTTGGCACTAGACGAATATTTGAAATCAATGCTAGCGAGATGGTGGTGAACACATAAGAAGAACATTGTGGAGTGGGTGCAATGTTGCACTTTGATGATAGTGCACTTTTCATACCAAATCGAAGGATGCGAAATTCGATACACGGGTCAGAGTTGTCCAAAGGACCATGTGCAAAGTTGTGAGGAATCCTGGAGTAGCATTCCTCAAGAGAAGTGGGTGCATAAATTCATTAACACTTTGGACACAACTCCTATTAATTGTTATCTGTTGTTGGGTCCTTCGCTCTTGGATAAGGAATTGTGCATGTTCTGACTAAGAACCAATTGTGAAAGCTTCATCAGAGGCCTGGAGAAAGAGCAATAGAAAGCAGTTGTGAAATTCAACGCAACACCAACTAAGCAACAAATGGTTGCAACAGAACAAAAACGAATGCAAGCCAAGAAGGAAGACACAACCCAGCTTATATAGGGATGAACATAATTGTAAAAGGGTTAGTTGGGTTGTTGTTGAGTTTATTGAGTTAGTAATTCTTGTTGTTGTTACCCAGTCAAATTAGTTGTTGATTATTGTAAGTTGATTTAAGTCAAGTCTTGAGTTTGTAATGGATGGGATATATTAGTTTTGAGAATTGGAGATCTGCGACATGAGTCTAGAGCCAAGAGTCCGTACAATGCACTACTGTGTAATTGTGAGCCTGTAATCAAAGAAGGATTCTGAAAATATTATGAAGAAGGACCTAAATTTTTAAATATGATGTGTCTCTGTGTGTTTACTTATTCATTACAATATTTCCTTATGGATTATGAGTTCTAATTGATGGTTCTACATTTAAATTCTTGCTAGCACTCTAGACTACACGGTACCTTAATTCTTGCTATCACTCTTAAGTATTTTCCCTACCCTTCCCTATATATCTGTCTTAGTAGCACTCCAGGTGATACTTCTTGTCTTCGGAGGAGATGAAAATGCTAGCACTCTAGACTACACGGTACCTTTTGTTGGTAACCTGAGAAGGACCCTGGTTTGATCAAACCCACGCCAACAAAATGGTTCCATTGTCAGGACCTGTGTTAAAAGGGAACTTGTAGGGAGAATGCTTCTGTCGATCCATAGATATGGTGTTGATCAATAGTGGGAAAGGAATTGTGATGCCTTCATATGGAAAGAAGCGGAACTAAGGAGAAAATCAGTGGAAAAAACTCACGAAGCAATATTTTACTCAAAAAACTCGAGTGACCAGTACGCGATTTTTTGGGTTAAATTCCCAGAAGAATTTTTCTACTAGATAAACAGGCTCCAAGAAGCTCCAGAGTTCCAAGGGTGGGTTAAGAGGATCTGCGCATGGGATACCGAGAAGCTAGCATCACTTCAGAGGCTAGATTGTCTAGTTACATGAGTTGTGGATTTTTGGGTTAGCACCACACTAGAAGGATACATAATTGAATTTGTAGCTAAGAACCACTAGTCTTTCTCGCAAGTAGAGACAATTTTAAAGAAAGACACAAGAGGAAGGCTGTTGAGAGAAATCCCCCTATGGATTAAGGTTTTCTTGATGGAGGAAGGGATGTTGATTATGTCCCCAACTGAGATGGAAATATAAACACCCTCTCTTGGGGTAGGGCGAGGCAGGGTGAGAGTCTTGGAATGAGAGACAGGAAGGATTATTTGAAAAGTGGGGGGGGAAAAACAAGAAATGGACTCAAGAGATGAGTGAGCATTGAAGCAAGCTTCCATAGTTGATAAGTGGTGGTGCGGAAAGATCAAGAAAGCAACAAGACAGTTTGAGAAGTTGAGGAAAGAAGGTGGATCGGGAGAAGTAGAGGAAATATAGATGGAAGAACTGCAAAAGATGAGAAGATAGGAATCACTGGCCAGTCAAAGATTAAACAAGAGAGAATCATGGAGAGAAAGAAGTCCCCAGGAGGTGGGATGAGATGGAGAAGCTATAGACATAAGAGAGGAAGAAAATGGAATGAATCTTAGAGAAGAAAGAGAAGATTCAGCCCCTATAACAAGTGAGATCGGGAATCTGGCCGAGGAGATCATCCCAGTGGAAGAAAATGAGACCCTGTTGACGGGCGAAACAGTCCATCCGTCAACTTGGAGAGTGGAACCGGTCCGGGGTTGTCTAAATAACCCAAGCCGTTTGGTATTGACCACCTTGACGAGTTTAACGGCTCCGTTGGCCGCTCTGAGGTCTCGTAAGGAAACCAAAGAGAAAGTGATCTGAGCTAAATAATCTAAACTAAGGAAACTAGAAACTAATAAAACAAACTAAAATAAACTAATCTAACTAA